>PVIH01007249.1:37254-102445 GCA_004025045.1 Sigmodon hispidus | reverse complement strand
TCCTGGCATGTTTCTTTCATAGATTTGTTCATCTCTTCCAATTTTTTGTTTGTATTTTCTTCTATTTCTTTAAGGCTTTTTTTCATATCTTCTTTGAGAGCTTCGATGATCATCAAAAAGGAATTTTTGGTGTTGCTTCCTTCTGTTTCCTCTTCATTGCTCAGTTCAGGTCTTGTATTTGTAAGATCGCCACTCTCTTTTGGAGTTACCATGTTTTCCTTTGTATTATTATGTAATTTTTTGCACTGACGTTTGCCCATGGCCTCAGTGGTTCACGATTAGATGGGTCCTGGTCAGTTGTGGCACTCGGGTTTGTGTGCCTCCTGTCACCTCTCTGATCAGGGTCTGATTCTGTCTTTCAGAGACCCCTGTAGTTGTTGGCCCGCTCAGTTGGAGGTCCTGGCTGGGAGCTCTGCAAATTCCCTCTGCAGGAGCTGTGGGTGTGGTCAGGGGCAGAGTCCATCTGCCCCTGCTTCAGAGTGTGCTGGGACTCCGCAGAGAGCACTTGGTCCCAGGAGCGGAACCGGAAGCAATGGGAGCTCAACTCTCCCTCCCAGGCCGGGATACAGGGGCTGAGGCCGGGTGACCCCTCCTCACCTCTGGGCGGAGTCCGAATCTGCCCCTCAGAGACCCCTGTAGTTGGTTCGTTCAGTTAGCTCAGTTCGAGGTCATGGTGGGGAGCCATGAAAACTCCCTCAGCAGGAGCTGTGGGTGTGGTCAGGGGCAGAGTTTACCTGCCCCTGCTCCAGAGAGCACTGGGACTCTGCAGAGAGTTCTTGGTCCCGGGAGCGGAAGCAGAAGCAATGGGAGCTCAACTCTCGCTCCCAGGCCAGGATACAGGCGCTGAGGCCCGGCGACCCCTCCTCACCTCTGGGCGGAGTCCGAATCCGCCCCTCAGAGACCCCTGTATTTGGTTTGTTCAGTTAGCTCAGTTCGAGGTCGTGGTGGGAGCCGTGAAAACTCCCTCAGCAGGAGCTGTGGGTGTGGTCAGGGGCAGAGTTTACCTGCCCCTGCTCCAGAGAGTGCTGGGACTCCACAGAGAGCTCTTGGTCCTGGGAGCGGAACCGGAAGCAATGAGTTGTCTTCATTTTCAAATTAAACTCTATCTCCAAAGTTTATTCATTATTCAGTTCCTATTGTGTTACCTTGGTTATGTCCATTGACAACTGCAATAGACCTCCTCTTCCTCTCTGTGCTCTAACAACAGACTAGTAAAGTATAAGAAAATAACAGTGAACCTGACTAGGCTTTAAAACACTTACTGAAGACCATGATCAGCCCAGGACTTTATGTGCTCTTTCTAATTACATATGCTTATCAGGGTTTTTTTTTTTTATTATAGTTCAACATTTACATATGTTAGCACATTTTATATTTTTAAAATGAACTAAGATTGTCTTTGCCTCAGACAATGTTTGCTATTCTCAATTTTTTTGGACCCATCTCTAAAGATATTTTTTAATAACTAGTTCCTTTTTATTTTTTCTCCTTTTTTATTGTTATGAATAAAGAAGTCACATTTTCTATCCTTATATATCCTTATTCAAGGTCCCTTCCCCTTCTCACCACATCAGGTCATTCTCTCTTCTCCACATCTCCCCATCCCCCCATGGGCAGGCAGTCACAAGGTCCCATGGTCCCAATATTGCTTAGTTCTGCCTCCACTCCTGGCAAATCCAGTTTTCTCCCCTCAACATCAAGAATGAGTCAGGTGTTCCTCTAGGGAGAGTGGGATCCAAGGTGTGAGTCCAAGGTGTTTCTGATCCCAAGCTGTTCAGTGGTTGTGGTTTGCAGCTTGGGCATGCTTTGCTTCTTTTTTTGTTTGTTTGTTTACAGTCCACTAATGAGTACACCCCCTGCTTATCTTTCTGTGTTTGTGATACCTCGCTCAGGAGGATATTCCCAAATCCATCCATTTGCCTGCAAATTTTAGGATATCATTTTTTCTTACTGCTGAGTAGTACTCCATTGTGTAGATGAATCACAGTTTGTTAATCCATTCTTCAGTTGAGGGACATCTAGGTTGCCCATGGCTTCAGTAGTTCACAATTAGGTGGCTCCAGGTCAGTTGTGACAAGAGGGCTTGTGTGTCTCCTGTCGCCTCTGAGCAAGGGGTCTGCTCAATCTCTGACTCTGCTCTGGGTAGGGTTCTGAATTTCAATTCCTTAGTCTTTCTCTGCTGAAGCAGTTGAGGGAGGGGTCGCCATGTGATGCCCCCTCTTTTAGGTGCAGCTGAAGGAGCCCTCAAAGCCAAACTCTATTCCTGTCTGCTAAGGAGTGTGTGGAGACAAGCACCACAGACAGAACCTGGTCCTGGAACTAGAACCAGAACACAACTTTCCCTAGCAGGGATTCAGGCACTGGGGCCTGCTGACCTGACCTCACCTCACCTCTGGGCAGAGTCTGAGTCTGGATTTCAAAGTCCTCAGTCCTTCTCTGTTGAAGCAGTTGGAGGTGGGGTGGCCGTGCAAGTCCCCTTGTTTTAGTAGCAGCTGGAAGAACCTTCACAGCCACACTCCATTCCTGTCTGCTAAGGAGTGTGTTGAGACATGCACTACAGACAGAACCTGGTCCCGGAACTGGAACCGGTACCAGAACCACCAATCTTTATAGAAGATGTCACATGTACTTTATGAAGAGTTGTAATAAATAATAAATAACAAAGGATAAAATAGAGACCCAGAGGTCTCTATTTAGCTTACTTTGTATTTTATTATGTGCATGAGATTGAGGTAATTATCACCAATAAAGTTTTTACCAAATTGTGCTGTACTTAAACATGCCTAAAATATGCTATTTGGAATAAACATTTGAATTTTTAACCAATGTGGTCTATTTAGTCATGTTGAAGCAAATTGCCTCTTGCTTCCCATGAACTGTTACTCCGATGGCCTTAGTATTTCCAGAGACCCCTGAAGTACAAAGCTTACCATCCTGTAATGAAACTAGAAGACACTTGATGCCATACCCTGAAAGCTGATACTCTCAAATATAGCCTCTATGTTTCCAAGTAGGAGTTCCTAAACCAGAGCTCATATTGGAGGGGTTGCTTAATGCACACTGCTGGACTCCACAGCCAGACTTCTTACTCCAATAAACCTAGGACTCGGACCTGGAATTGGTAGTTTCAGTAAGTTTCCAATGAAATTCATACAGTTTTGAGAACTTAATCTAAAAAATATATTTAAAAGTAAAGTGAACCAATGGGAAAATATTTACTTTAGCAAATTACAGGGAACCTAATTAAAGGTACTTTTTAAAATGACTACTTGTGAGGAAATAATTCCTAGAAGCTTTGAATGGATGTCATGTTAATTAACTCAGTATGTCACAGCGAAGAGAATAAACCATTCTTTCCCAATCCTTTTGCTGACTTTTATCCAGAAATCCCACTACTTGTTTCTAATTTTTCTCTACTCCTTTAACTTTGTGGCCTTTACCATTTCCCTGTGGGTTCTATCTCTCTCTTTCACCATTGTCCTTAGGTTGATTTCCTGACACTTATTTTATCCTTTGTTCTCTTTATTTTTAAATGCCTCCTTTCCACCGAGCATGCTGTTCCAGCTCGCCTCAGCGACTATTTTCTAATTCTCTATGTTCAGCTATGCTCTCAGTTAATTTTAATTTCCTGGCTCACCTTCACAGAAGTGAACAATCTAAGGTAAAAATCCTACAACCAAAGCACTGCAGTTGGGTGAATCTCAGCTGAGAATTGGTCCAATCTAATTACTGTGGGGCAAACAATGTCAGTTTACATGCTGTAAAAGGATAATCAACTGACTGGCTTTGCTACTGACCAGAGTCAAATTAGAACATAATAAATTCTGACCAGTCTTCCAACCGGGACTGTAGTAGATATGGTTGGATGGGAATAAGTAGAGGTCTGCTAAGAATTTTGAAATTGTCAGCAATGAAAAGGCCTCATAGCAATTGCATTTTAGGAAAAGAGTTAACAAAAGAAGGGGGATGCATGGGAGGACAAGTTTGCTTATTTTTAATTTATGAAAAGAAAATCCAATTAGGAAGGAGGACCAAATATTAATGGCTGCCTCTGCCACCTGTTTCAAAACGCAAAATTGTATGAGGAGGACAGTATAGAAGAAAGAATGGGAAATTAACATGGCAAAATATCTCTTTACTATCAAAGTCCTTCAGTAATTTTATATTTGAAAGAATATAGTTTAAATGGTAGAAAAATTCCACTCACTTAAAATTGATGTCTTCTTTATTAAAAATCATGTGTCTGGTTGTGTGTGGTTGGATTTATGTCTGGGCCTTCAATTCCATTGATCAATCTGTCTGTTTTTATGCCAATACCATGTGGGTTTTATTTCTATATCCCTGTAGTTTGAAATCAGGATGATGATATCTCCTGCAGTGCTTTTATTGTTTAAGATTGTTTTAGCTATCCTGGTTTTGTTTTTCCATACAAATGTGATAATTGCCCTTTTAAGATCTATAAATAATTGTGTTGGAATTTTGGTGGGAATTGCGTTGAAACGGTAGCTTGCTTTTGGTGGGGTGAACATTTTTACTATTTTAACCATTCTAATCCATAAACATGGGAAACATTTCTGTCTTCTGATATCTTCTTCAATTTCTTTCTCCAAAGACTTTCTGAGCAGGACACCAGTTGCATAGACACTAAGATCAAAAATAATAAGTTGAACTTAGTGAAACTGAGAAGCTTCTGTAAGATAAAGGACACTGTCAAGAGGACAACACAGTAGCCTATAGATTTGGAAAAGACTTTTACCATTTCCACATCTGATAGAATGTTGGAGTCCATTCCCTTCAGAGGAATACCTAGCCCAGTCCTGATATTAAGATGAGGAAATTAGATTTGCCTGGAGTGGATACACCACACTGAGCTGACCCTCCTTGGGACTTCTTGTCCTTTAGGGGAGGGGAATGGGGACAGAGAAGTCTGAAGACTGACTACAAGAGATTAGGAGAAGGGAAGGGAGGGGGAGCAAGGGAATACATGGATAAAAAATACTTTATTTTATATAAAAAAAGAATATCAAGATCCAAAATATGTAAAAAAAAAAAACTTTTAAAACTAGATATAAAAAAAACAAATAATCTAATTTAAAATGTTGTATAGATCTAGATAGAGAATTCTCAATAGAAGAATCTCAAATGACTGAGAAACATTTAAGGAATTGTTCAACATCTTTAGCAATCAGGGAAATGCAAATCAAAACTACTTTGTAGATTCCACCTCATACCTGCCTGAATTGCTAAGATCAATAACACAAGTGACAACTCACACTGGTGAGGATGGGGAGCAAGGGGAGCACTCCTCCATTGCTGGTGTGAGTCAAAACTTACAGAGCCACTATGGAAATCAGTATGGCAATTCCCCAAAATGTTGTGAAAGCTATATCATTCTTGGGGATATATTCAAGGGCTGCTTCATCCTACCACAAGGACAGTTGCTCAACTTTGTTCATGACAGCTTTATTTATAACAGCCAGAAAGTGGAAACAATCTAGATGCATCTCAATAGAATAGATTTAAAAAATGTGGCACATTTACACAATAAAGCATTAGTATTTTTTTAATGGGAGTCCTGACTAAAAATGGGTATTTCTCTGACTCTTGTGCCTGATCTTGGAACACATTTCTTCCTGTTGGGTTACCGTATCTATTTTCAATATGAAATTTTTTTTGCTTCACCATATTATATTTTTTATATATTTGGTTTTTATCTCTTACAATCCCGTTCTTTTCTAATGAGAGACATAAATGGAGTGGATGGAGGGGAGGAAGTAGAGGAAGGGGAGGAAAAGAGGGTGGGGAAAGTATAATCAGGGTATATTTATGAAAAAAGTCTATTTTTAACTAAAAAAAAAAAAGAAAGATTGATTTCTACAAAATTGTGCTTCTAGATCACATTTCCTTTCCCCAAACAAATGAAACTAACTTCTAAGAAATGCCGAATCTCATTTTCTATGACGGTTTTACATATTGGCTGTATAAGTAAGTTACAGTCCCCAGATTTTCAACCCAATAACTCAAGTGTTGCTGTGCAGTCTTAGAAAAGTGAATACAGACAACATTAGGTGATCCAGTTCAATGTGTTAAGAGCAGAATAGGCATTCCATTCAGAAGAAAGTCAGCTGTGGACTGAAGCCCTAGCTAGGACATGGAGTTTATCCTCCTCAAAATCTGCCCTATACAGCTGATAGTCACGTCATAATCATACAAGCTACCTCACACAGAAAATCTCTAGTAATTTCTCTTATTAGATGATGACGTCTACATTTTCCTTTTATTCATTATACAACATATCTACCTGTTGCAGATACCTATAGGCCAGTTTTTTACATATACAGCATAAATTCTACATTATTATATAAATGAATATGCCAGGAAAACATGGCCTAGGAACCACTAAGAATTAGTAGAAGACCCCTATTTAAAACAGTGACCACATTCAATTTTCCAGTTAGCAGAGCAATAAAGAAAAAGCACTGGGTACTACAGAGAGAGAGAGAGAGAGAGAGAGAGAGAGAGAGAGAGAGAGAGAGAGAGAGAGAGAGAGAGAGAACAAAGAGAAGCTTTTAAATAAATAGCATCTATTTATTATGGGAAAGGTATTACTGTAAAAACTATGAAAGCAAAATCAATAGCCAAAAAAATGAGTGGACAAGGTCTTCAGCATAATCCCACCCTCCATGAGCTCAGGGTGACAATATATACAACAAACATTGACACACATGTGCTAAGTAAGCATTGTTCAAAATGTTTTCAGCTGCACTCCATGAAGTAAATAGTAGAGCTATCTCAAATTCACAGATATTAGAACTCAGGCCAAAAACATGACATGGATTAGCATTGAGTACGAAGATCCAGTACAGAAAATGCTCATTGTGCAAGCATGAGAAGCTAAGTTCAGTGTGATACCCTCTCAAAACAGAACATAGAGGGAAGAAGGTGGGAAAACCAATAAGGAAGACATTCTACTACAAACATGCCTGCAGGGTGAGCAGAGCCATGTCCACTGTGTGAACATACACACACACACACACACACACACACACACACACACACACACACACACACACACACAAATAGAATGCTGGAATAAATACAGGCATGCATTCTTAGTTGCTTTAGACCTGTATGTAGTGCATGGGGTGCTTATTGATGCCACTGCTCCTAAATACTCAAGTATGATAGGTACAGAACAGCTGCCAGGGAATTATCAGTTATTGCATCATTCACGGAAATGAATCCTTTCTCACCCCCACAGTGAATCAGCCACACATCCCTTGGCATAATTTCATTCCAACTAACTCATTTCTTAACTTTGTCTTCTTTGCTTCATCTTCATTGCAACCAACTGGTACAAGGTACAACCATACATATTTCATGTCTGGGTGAACATTCTAATGTGATTACCATATCTACTTGACTTTAAAAATGTCATTTGCAATGAAAGAAAACCCCACAAATTTTAATATGACATTCACCTAGTTAGTATTTGTTCAGAGATTTCTCTTGCTTTGGACTGTTCTCAATTTTCTTGACATAGCCTGAAGTGAAATCACTTGTTCTGGCCATTCCCCTGGCCAATTCCTTCCTATCATTTCTTCTGGGTCACCAGAATCCCAGTATCTTTTATTACTACTAGAAACATACAAATATTTTTGTGTGATTGCTTGATCACGATATAGCTTCTCTAAGAACTTCATAGATGTCCCCAAATTACAATGGTTTGATTTAAAACACATCTATGTGTTAGGCATTCAAAATCACATCCTAGGTTTAAATTTTTAACATTTCAATTTCTCTCTCGCAGTACTAGGCATCAGCAAGCCATAGCAAACAAGGAGGTTTTTACAGCCAACAAGGAGACCTCTACAGGGTGCTGTATTATTGAACTATAGTGCTTGGCACACTGAAGAGTCAATACATTTTAGATTTGAGGTATTTTCAACTTAAATTGAAAACAATTTTAACAAGCATTGAGGAGCATCTCTACAGGAGGAAGAGTTGAATCTGTCACATTCATCTCCACAACTTCTGGATGATTAGGAGGACACAGAGATGGCTTTCTGTAAATAGCCATTGAATAAATGATTCTTTCCTTACTACAATAATGAATTCCTAGAAATAGAAGGAGTTCTCTCCAAAGCGAATAAATAAAGCCATGTTATTACACAAACCTCTGTTTTCCCACTTACCTGGAAATAAAAGAACTGAGAAAAATCTCTGGTGAAACTTTAGCTGAATTCCTAATACTAAACAATAAGAAGCAAACACAGTAAGCAGAGCAGAAAACAAAAATCATTAGGCAACAGAAGACTTTTAATAAAACTTTGGAGACATAATGTTTTCCTGCAATATATTAAAATAAATGTGTAAACTTTGCCTAGTAGTTTTCATTTTCTCAATTATCTTTGCAAATATAATGACTATCATGATCTAAGTACAGTTCTTAATTGAATACAAAGAGAGGTGAATCTTAGTGGAAGCAGGAGAGTTAAATTGCATAATATCAAACCAGAAATAAAAGTTATTTTATTAAAGTTGAACTCGCAGGATGCAGTGAAAATGTTCAGAGAAAAGCGTATATAGAACCTAACACTGTCAAAATGGCAGCTATTTCGGGTAAGAATATAAAAAGGCTATTCCAAAAGGAGGGGAGCCAGAGAAAAGCTGTACTCTTAGATAATGGGAGGGAATATTCATGACTTGAAAGGAAAACAAAATATAGAGACCCTTTAACTCTGTTATAATTTAATTATTTGAGTTTTAAAAGGCCATAACCATACAGATATTATTTAAAGGTTGATAATTTTAAAAAATGTAGTGCCTCAAGAACCGCAAAATAAATTAAAAAAAGCAAAAAGAAACAAGAATGTAGCCAGCAAGATGGCCACCATAGCTTTATCCCTAGTGCATTACAGTTTGGAGGACTACTCCCCTACAGAGATTGCTCCTGTTGAGATTCTAAATCCACTTCCTCATTCAGCTAGATATAGTAATCTGGATTCCCCATAGAGCTTTATACAATAAACACTGTGTGCTTCTGAGATGTGGAGGCTTCTCCATCAGAGAGCCCAATGCACCTAATCCCAGTTTTTTCTTTACCTGTGTGTCCATGTGTTTTCATCTTCCTCATTCCCTCACTGCCCCAGTCAGGTCAAGCCCCTGAAGCCATGACAGGACACAGCAATAAATAAAGAATAAATAAAACAACAACAATGTAGGGATTGTATTAGAGAATAATGTCTTACAACTTAGTTTTCAGATTCTCATGCTTAAAGGACTTATGGTTTCTCTGTTTATGTTCTTTCATAACTGCTTCTGTTTGGAAGTCTTTCCCTTAACACTATGCATGTCAACAAAATCAGTTCCTAAATTTAGTGCTAGTCATTTTATTCCTAAAAAATAAAACCAAAGCTTTTTAGGTTGTAGAATACAATTGTGGGACACAATGAAAGCAGTCTTGAGAAGAAAATTCATAGCACTAGATGGCTATATGAAAAACCTAGGGAAATCCCACACTAGAGAACTAACAGCTCAGCTGAAAACCTTAGAACAATTAGAAGCAAACTCACCTAGAAGGAGTAGACAGCAGGAAATAATCAAACTTAGAGCTAAAATCTGTGGTGGAATGCTCTTTGCACACTATAAATAAAGCACTGTTTTGGCCTATGCACAGCACCATAGAATTGGTTGGAGAATCAGCACAGGCAGGCAGGTAGAAGGGTGGAGTTAGTCAGTCTCCATCTGTCCCCCGAAGAAGAAGCATGTAAGAATTCAAGTGAGCCACAGGCTGTGAGCCATGTGGTGGGTAGATTAATGGAAATGGGTTGAATTAAGATGAAAGAGCTAGCTAGTAATGTGCTTAAGACATGGACCAAACAGTGTAAAGGATATAAGCTTGTGATTCATTTCTTTGGGGGACAAAAGCCGCGGTGCACAGACCAGGTTCCAAACTGCCACCGCGCGTGCCAGGGTCACAAACCCCCAGCCCAAACAGGCCGGGAAAACATTCTACAACAGAAATCAATACAATTGAAACAAAAAGAACAATACAAAGAATCAATGAATCTAAGAATTGGTTCTTGGAGAAAGTCAACAAGATAGATAAGCCCTTAGCCAAACTAATCAAAAAGCAGAGAGAGAGAGCATCCAAATCAAAAAACTCAGGAATGAAAAGGGGGACATAACAACAGATCCCCAGGAAATCCAGAGAATTATCAGATAATACTTTGAAAATCTGTATTCCACAAAACTGGAAAACCTAGAAGAAATGGACAGCTTTCTGGACAGGTACCATTTACCAAAATTAAATGAAGAACAGATTAATTACCTAAACAGGCCTATAACCCTTAAGGAAATTGAAGCTGTCATTAAAAGCCTCCCCAGAAATAAAAGTCCTGGTCCAGATGGTTTTAGTGCCGAATTCTACCAGACATTCAAAGAAGAATTACTACTGTTACTCCTCAAACTATTTCACACAGTAGAAACTGAAGGAATATTGCCAAATTCCTTTTATGAGGCTACAATTATCCTAATACCCAAGCTTTCATTTTTCAAAATATTTTTGTCTTTGAAATATATGAACAGGTGACTCCAAGGTGATGTAATTCATGTCCACATGACCTGTTTGCTTTCAAATGGAAGTATTTTTTTTTCACACATGGAAAAAAAAAGCTATAGGGCTATAGCTTAATGCAGTTTCTGGAGTATTCTATCTGGTACACCACCAATATGGCACCTTGTGGAATTAGCATTCTGAGTCTGAAGTGACTTCAAGCCCAGGCTCTTTCTGCAGAGCCTCAGCTTTCTCTCGATGGCAGCTGTTTCCTGCACAGTCCTCAATACCTGACAAAGCCACTAATCACATATGTATATCAGTCTGTTGCATAAGATGTTACATTCTGCCTTTGATACAGCACTGAGGAAAGGAAGTAAGACCCTCAGTTTTGTGATTGGCATCTGCAGAATATGAAGAGAGCCTGTATTCACATGGCTCTATGTCTGGAGTTACCAGGATGTGGTACGTAAGTTCCCAGTCCCTTGGCCAATGCCTGAGGTCCATGTAAAGAACAATGCTGGTGACCCATATACTATTTTTTAGGTACTTTATGTAATGTGTTTCAGGGTGATTTTATTCCTTTCTCTTTGTGAATATGCTCTTGACTCCCATATCCTTTAGTAGTATAATGACTTGTTCATTTCTTATTCTTTGAAACCAATCTTGGGGAAAATTAAAAGATGTGTTATTCCCAGTTAATGGCTGTAGAGACTGAATCACTGTGGGATCTGTAAATGATAGTGCACCTGCTGAACACAAGCACCCAGCTGCTACAAGTGGCCTGGTAGAATTCATAGTATTAGCAGGAACTAGTATTTTTCCCATTGCAACCCGCTATATGACTGACTGACCCAAAGTCTGAAGCTACAGCTTTTTGCCCTCTGTAACTAAACTCTAGTCTTCAAACTTCCATGGGGTTGTGGGATAATGCTCTTGTACACTGTAAAAATTTTTCACTTGTATTGGTTTAATAAAATGCTGATTGGCCAGGAGGAATTCAGAAGGTACTGGCAGGACAACCAGACTAAGAGAATTCTAGGAAGGGAAAGGCAAAGAGCAGCAGGCACCAGCCAGAAGCAAAGGAAGCAAGGTGAGAATGCTGCACAGAGCAAAAAGATACCAAGCCATATGGCTAAACATGAATAATAATTATGGATTATTTTAAATGTGGGAGTTAGTATTATGTTTGAGATATTGGCCTAGCAGTTACTATAATATTAAGAGTCCTAATCAGTTATTTTATAAGTGTCTGTGGGATCTTGAGTGGGGGACATTTGTCTGCCACTGCAGGGCTAGGTGGGACTAGAGACTATGACTACATGGAGTGGTTGGGAAAATCCCATCTTCTTCCCAAGTAGTCTCAGGTATGTGAGATTGAGCTAATCACACAAAAGAGGAACATATGTTTGTGATACAATCAAGATGCATGGTATAAACATCCCTTGTTAATTCTGAATCCCATTTTTGATTGGGTTATTCAAGGTTTTAGACTCTAGTTTCTTGAGTTGTCTATATATTTTAGAGATTATTCCTCTCTCTGTCACTTGTAGGGTTGGTTAAAATCTTTTTCCATTCTGTAGCCTATTGTTCTGTCTTATTGACTATATCCTTGGCTTTACAGAAGCTTCTCAGTTTCAGAAGGTCCCACTTATCAATTGTTGTTCTTCATGTCTGTGCTACTGGTGTTATATTTAGGAAGTGGCCGCCTGTCTTCCATTGTTGGTGGGAATGTAAACTTGAATGCAATATGGAGGTTTCTCAGAAAACTGGGAATCAATCTCCCTAAAGATCCAGCAATACCACTATTGGGCATATACTCTAAAGATGCATTTGCACTCCAAAGGCTCAACTATGTTCATATCAGCATTATGTGTAACAGCAAGCACCTAGAAACAATCTAGGTGCTCTACAACTGAAGAATGGATTAACAAACTGTGAAGCATCTACACAATGGAATACTACTCAGCAGTAAGAAAAAATGACATCCTAAAATTTGTAGTCAAGTGGATGGATTTGGAGAATATCCTCCTGAGCAAGGTATCACAAACCCAGAAAGATAAGCAGGGGATGTATTCACTCATTAGTGGACTTTAAACAAAAAACTAAGAATGTCCACACTGCAAACCACAACCACTGAACAGCTTGGGATCTGGAACACCTTAGAACAGCACCTTGGAGGCCATTTCCTTCAGAGGAACGCTTGAACCAGTCTTGATGTTGGCATGAGGAAAGTGGATCTACCTGGAGCGGATGGTGAACTAAGCCACCTTGGGACCTTGGGACCTTGGGACCTCCTGCCATTGCTGGGGAGGAGATAAAGTGATGGAGAGAAAAGTGAGTGACAGGGAGGAGCAGGAGAGGGAACAGAGTCTGAACAAGGGGATACATGGATAAAAAAATATGAGTTTATTCATCAAAAAATAACAAATAAATAAATATATAAATAAACCAAAAATTCCTTGTGTGGATGTGGAGCTGAAATTTTGTTTGAAAACGTTAACATTTAATTTTCTTCTTTTGGACAGAGTAAGTATATCACACTTGTGCCATTTTCCCCAGGTAATTTCCTCCACAGGAAAGGTATTGCCCTTGGAATTGGAGACAATTCACGAAAACCTCAGCATTTTTGCAGATACATATTTCATCAGACCAAGATTCTTAACCACTAGTCTGTCAATCAAGTCTCCTCATTTATTGAGACTTAACAAGAATTAGTTTGCAATACAACTACAAATATTCATTTTATATACATAATATATATCCAAACATATACATACATACACACATATATGCAATTCACAAAAACTAAATAATTATAGTGTTTGTTGTTGGGAGAAATTAAAGTGGCTCAGATAAGCTTGGTTACTGACTCAGTATTTGGTTGGGGCCCTCCTGATTCACACAGTAATCTTCTGAATGAACAGGGCTCTTGATACATGTTGTCCTAAAATAAGGAGAACATAGACTTTCATCTCAGGACAGGACCCACATCATATGCAATTGCCCACTTCTGTGTACATGTGTCACCATGTGAGGAAGAACAGAGGGATGAACAGCTTGTAGTATGAGCTCACAAATAGTTATTTTCAATTTTTCATACAAGCATACTTTTCATTTATTTGGAACTTCTTATGTAATCCAGATTGACTTTAGACTTCTAGTAACCCACCTATCTCTGTCTCCCAAGTACTAGAGTTCTAGGCATATGACACAAGTCTTAGTGGACTTTTAGTCTTTGCCAGTTTGACCCAATCTTGAGCTACCAGAAAGATAGAAACTTGGTTGAGGAATCATCAGATTAGCCCATGGGTGTATCTATTGGGCATTTTGTTGACTAATGATTAATATGGAAAGGCCTAACCCACTGTGGGTACTACCATTCCTAGGCTGGTAGTCCTGGGTTGTATAACAAAGCAAGCCGGGCAAGCCATGGGAAGCAAGCCAGTACACAGCACCCCTCTATGGCTTCTTCTTCATTCCTGATTGAGTTCTTCTCCTAGTTTTTCTCAGTGATCGAGTATGATTAGGATGTCTAAACAAATAAACCCTTTTCTCACCAAAAAAAACCACTAACAGCTCTTAAAACATAAAGCTCATTTCTATAAGAAATATGAAAATCCAAGTGTAGTGTTAATTAAAGAAAATCATGATTAAAAGAGAAAAATGTGAAAGTGAAAGCATGCTGAATTAGGAAGCTGGCAGAGCTCAATGCAAAAAGAAATCTCAGAAATGTGAAGACAAGTCCCCGCTCTGTCAATTAGTATTTCTATTTGGGTAGAAAATCAGATCATTAAACTTCATGGAATCCATGTTCTTATTGTTAAATGAGAATATTATACATGGGCCTAGTGCAAGTACCACATAACATATATAACACTCTCGCCTCACTAATGAGAGGACCATGAGCACCAAGCTGCTATAAGATGCTGGCTTATTACAAAGAGGATGATGACTACCAATAATCACTCATAATAACAACTAAAAAAAAATACAACTGTGGTAAACATATCAGCTAAAAAGAACAAATTGCAAAGAAAACCAAAACAATAAGAAAATAGAAATAGAAACATGTAAAACTTCAGAAGACTCAGAAAAAGAACCTATATAAAAATCTATATAGAATCAAATTGTCAGAAGAACAATGATAAATTCTGAATTCATATAGCCACAATTATAGTTGATTTTCTAGTGTGTTTTTGTTTTGACAGAGAAATTAACAGATTAGAATAAGTAAGAATATTATATTCTGTACCTAGTTTTAAAAAAGCATTTGTAACACTCTTAAATACTTAAAGAATATTTTAAAAGATTATATTGTAGACTACAAATAAATTTGCAAAAAAAAAAAACCCTAGAAATATTTAGAACACATTAGGCAGCTCAAGTCAGAAGCCAAAATGAGAATTCCATTCCAAACTATGTAATACTAACACAAAAATATTTGACTACACAATTCAAGGACATCTTGGGCTATAGAGTAATTCTATCTCAAAAAAATTATCTATTACCAGTACTCACATGATTTGCCTTTATAAATTCTTTAAATTATAAAAAAAGATTATTTTTGTTTTATATGCTGGTTTGCAGAGAGAAGTCTGTCTTCCATGACAAATAGACTCTTACTCAGACCCAGAAAACGGACCCTTCAGAAGGCTAGCAATGTGTACCAATCAATAGAGTGACATTTCATATATCAAGCTTCTCTTTCATCTTTGAGTTGCCCTCCAGTTACTGTATCTCCAAAGCATGTTGGGAGATCACACAGTAGCTACTGCTAGCTTATTTGTCAAAAAAGTTCCAAATAAAAGCAATGACTTTCTAAGCTCTACCTGATTAGTAATAAATCATCTATCCTTATAATCCCACAATGAAAAAGAAAAATAAAATGATAAATTTAAAAATTTCCATAATAACCTTGCAACTGTGATGCTGCCCCTATATCAAATTAGCAGATCTTGTATTAATGTAAATATATTTTAAAGCAATCAGTCTAAGATAAAATAGATTTTTATCAGAATCTCTACAAAGATCAGTGAGTTCAAAGATTTGTACCTTATGTTTTCACATACTGTATTCTCTTCCCAGGACCTTTATATTTATATCTCTGTCTATGATATAATCTCCTCATCATGTAATTTTGTAACCCCTCCAAACCATAGCAACTGTTCCTTGCTTTGGAATTATGCTTTTGTATGCTGTAAATATTTGTGACTGCAAATAATGGTTTAATAAAATTCTGATTGGCGAGAAGCTAAGCAGACAAAAAGTATAGGTGGAGTGACCAGACAGGGAGAATTCTGGGAACAAAAAGAGCAGAGAAGAATCAAGCCAGATGCAAAGGAAACAAGATGAGAATGCTGCACTGAAACCAAGGTACCAAGCCAAATGGCTAAATATGGATAAGAATTATGGGTTAGTTTTTTGTTGTTTTTTTTAAAATTTAGAATTAATTTATTTAATGGATTCTGATTCTTCTGATTTTATAGGAAATAGTAAGAGTTACCAAGTAGCAAACCAGAGCCATAGGCCAAACAGCTTGTAATTAATATGAACCTTTGTGTGATTATTTGAGACTAAATGGCTGTAGGGCCAGCGAAGCAAGACAGAGAAACTTCTGACTACAGTTCCTACATTGAATCAAACCATTCTCATGAACTATAATTTTACACTTGCTTACTTCTTAAATAACTACAAAGATTATTATCTATCTCTTCTAATAAAGTTTCATATAATGCTGGCCACAGAACAATAGGGAGCTAAAGTTTCTTTAATATTTTCTTAAAACTGTATTTTAATTTTTTCCCTCATTTTCTATTTGCCATTCTTTTCAAGTGCCCTCAGATCTATGATTCTACTGAGGAGACATAATTATGTGTTAGCTGATTTTTGCTGTAATAATAAGCCTTTAATGTTTTAAAATCTTATAATGAAAAATTAAGCATGTATGTCATATTAATGAAACAAATTACACCAAAAATCAAAGTCATTTTTGTTAGCTAGAAAGCCAAGGATTAAATAATTAACTTTAATTTTATTATGTAGCATATACAAAAAACTTTGTGGCAATTTTTTTAAATCCCTATATACAACTGAATCATGATAGAGAAATTACCTAGTAAATGCAAGGTCTTTTAGATTTAGATCTAAATGTTAGATCTCCAGGCATGGACAGAAATCTCTGTATAACATATAAACTTGTCAAGCGCAAATATTCTCTTCATAAGCAGATAGTGCCTAAAGCATTCAATTCCAAAGGCAGTGAGATTAATGAGATCTTAGATCAGAGCAGAAGAGAAACCACTGTAAAGGCAAAAATGTTTTTTGAAGAATCAAAAAAAAAAAATAAAAAAAAGAGGTAGGAAGGAAGAAATTTAGAAAGGAGGGTAAAGATAAAGAGGGAGGGAAGAACAATCCCTCCATCAATGAATTAAACTCAAGTCCATTTAATCAATGTAATTATTTTCAAGATATTCAAGACAAAAGGCTAAAACATTAGCTTACTTAAAATAATAAACATATAAGATAAATCAAAGATAATTCTTTTGTCATATCATAAGGTTTCAGATATTATTTGGCTGCCTTATCTCTCCATTCTTGTTAGCTCCTTACCATGAAGAATATTAAAGTCATGCATGTATCAACACAAATGTTATATTTATGCATGGATACAAACATATGCATGTTTGCTTTGTCAGCATATGGGTTGTCTAATTCAAAAGCCACTTCTTTCACAACAACCACTCCAAACACTAGCAGCAGCATTGCTGGAGCTCAGTGCAGAGTCTATCAGCCATTTTCTCCTTCTTTCTCATAAATAAATTCTTCAATTTAATCTAACATTTCAAGCTGTCTTCAAAAAGAAATTGGACTATGCTTTTCTACTGAATAGAACTAGCTATTAAGCAATTGGAACAATCATATAAAAAGCCTTACTCCTTTGCCTCATTACAGAATATTCTCTCCTAAGTCCTTCTAGAATTAGGTCAGAGTAACATGTCTTGGAAAGTTGCTGAAACATGCTTTATGGTCTATAGCATGCTCCTTTGGGCTATTTCATGAGCTAAGAAAAAGATGGCAGATAGATAGATAGATAGATAGATAGATAGATAGATATAGATGATGGAAGGTAGATAAATAATAGATTATGATGAAGATAGATGATAAATAGAGAGATTGGTAGATGATAAATAATAGATGATATTGGTGATGACAAGTGGATAGATAGATAATAGATGGTAGATAAATAATAGATTGATGATAATAAACAGATAGATAATAGATACAAGATAGATAATATATAGATGAATGTCAGATAAACAGATAGAGGTAAATAATAAATGGTAGATAAATAATAGATGATGAAGATAGATAGATGATAGGAAGATGAAAGATAGTAGCTAGGTAGATAAATAATAGATTGATAATGATGATAGACAGATAGATGTTAAATAATAGATATAAGATAGATAATAAAACAATGATAGATAAACTTTTACTATTGTGTTTTTCTTGGATGCCACAGAAAATTTGATTTCTCTCATCAAAGTCTTATAAGTGGGAATTTTCTAGAGAGATATGTTTTTCCCCACCAACCTCCAGAACTGAGATATAAATAGGTGCAATATTAGGAGAGAAAATTTTTCCATGTACACATAAAGGAAATGAAGTGGCATCATTGGAGGGTCTTAGATCTGACCTCAACCCTGCGCTGACTGAAGTTTCTTCCTATCCTCCCATGCAGAAATGTGACCCACCATGACAGATGCCCTCAGAAAGAAACCAGCTCCAATACTCATTTGCTTGACTATATTCACACTTGGCCATTGTATCTGGCCTAGTATACTTTCTTTAATTTTCTGCCAGTGCAAACATTTGTAAATAAATTTTAATAAGCAATTCTAGAATTCTTGACAGGTTATAGTATCCAGATAACACAAATCATATCAAAAGTAAAACCTGCCTCTCTAATTCTCTTAGAACTTCAGGAGAATTATAACTATAACTAATAGTTAAAACTATTTTAACTTAACTTCAAGCACACATACTCTTACTCACTCCTATTTTGTTGTTAATGTCACTATATCTTTTATATACAGTATACTTATTACCAAATCACTGCATCTGTTTTATTGCTTTAATTAGCAAAATTAGTAATTGCATGTTATTTATATAAAAATATATATACAAATTACCACCACTCTCTCTATATATGCATATATATGACATCATGTACATACTTTGTTGTCATTGATCTCTCTACCCAAATTCTAGATGTCTCATCTATGTACCCTGAGAATAAAAATAAAACTTGTGGGTCCAGTGAGGTATCTTTAATGCTTTACTTATGAAAACTACTATTAGAATATTTTCAGTCAATTTGTACATTGTGGGAGGTACCCGACTCACAAATATGGGTAAGTAAAACAGCAGAATGCCAATTGGACAGTCCAAGGTGGATCCAACCTAGAGACTAAGAGGACAACTCTGGGCCCTGTCTTTCACAGGCCTCTGCTGACCATTTTAGATCTTTGTAGTTTTCACAGGCAGAATGAAACTAGATAGCTTGTGAATTAAAAGAGCCCTCAAAAATGCCATATTCTACTATGTAAGTGACTAGTAAAAACTGTATAGAACTGGGAAAATAATTTGCATATAAATGTGAATATGAATGTTCCTTCTAAGAAAGAAGACACATTACTGCTGATGTAAGTAATAAGGGAAGAAAATCTGTCAGTTTTCAAAATTTCCATCATTGCTCTTGAATTATGAGCAGTGAGACTGACTGCTTCAGACTTCTTTGTCTAGAAATTGTCACAAATCCATTACAGTTCTTCCCACACCAACTAACAGTATCTCCTGAAGGATTTATCTGTCTTGGCTAAAGGACAAATAAACTGATGACTGAAAGGGGTCTGTTTTAATCAAAGTTCAAAAGTTTATATTTTAAGACAACAGCAACAATAAGAAAAAGAAAAATTGCTGTCCATTTCTGTTGGGCATCCCTGGAATGTAGCAATCTGCTAGTAGTGTTCTCATAAATTTTGTTCCCAAATTATTCTCAGACCATTTTCCAGTGGCTGCCCTGAGGGCGGCCTTGAGAAAGATGACAAATGGACCATGGCTATGGCTGTGAGCTTAACTTCATGGACCCTTCACCCATGCAGAAAAAATAAAATAAAATAAAGATCTGTTCTTTGTCCCTCTGTGTCTTCTCTGGACTCAGATGTGAAACACTCTGCTCTCTTAGTGGAGATGTGAAACACTCTGCTCTCTTAGTGGAACAGAGTTTTAACCAGTTTTGCAAACACCCAGAAGAGGATGCAGAACCTGGTTCAGAAGGCCAGCTCACCATTGATCTGACACAGAATAAAGGAAATAGAGTTAAAATGAAATATTTACATGCCTCTATTTTTTCAAGTTACCACAATTCATGCAAAATCAACAAAGCTGGCTTGTAAATCCCTATTTGTCAGATGGTTATTCTATCAATGTCTTCCTAACACTATCTCTTTGATTAGATTTTTAAATATCATTGAGCTTAGCTCTATTTCTTTCTCTACCTTCGGATTTTTCTACACTGAAATTTACAAAACAAAAAATAAACAAACAAACCAAAAAACAAAAAACAAAATACCTCTTAATATAATGGATAAGAATTTGAAGGCTCAAATAGTGCAGAAGGAATAAATAACCACAACAAATTTATTATCCTGGAACAGGAAATAATAATATAATTATATATGCTTATAAATATATATTATTTGTGCTCATATATTATATTTTATATATACTTATATTATATGTAATATATTGTAATATAACGTTATATAGTATTAAGTATATGTATATATGCATATATATACACACACACACATATATATGCTTAATATAATGGCTCTTTGAGGCAAGAGGTCAGAACACCAAGCAAGTTCAGAATGGACAAAATGCTAAGCAAGCAATACATTCATTGACTCCAAATGTAAACATGAATTTAAAGGTATTGCTAAGTCACGGTGGATTCCCTCCATGCCTGGAGCCATGAGGAATGAGCAGGTGTACAGGGGTTCATGAAGGGAACTGACAAACAAGCAAATGGGGCCTCTGTGTCCATAATCTCATGAACCCTCTCACACCATCCCTCCTAGAGATCAGCTGCAAACCCAATATTATCCATTTGGAAAGGACTCCAGGTTTGAAAATAAATTAAAATTTCCCAAATGAGTCTACTCTGCATCCTGCTAGGTAACAGCAACCCATAGAGATTTGCATTTATTACTATTTAGATTTTCTGCATCTCATTATCCCACCACAGGCTGGAGAATGGGAAGCACAGCTTGGATATTTGCAAACGCCTTGGCAAATTTGGCAAAGGACAGCAATAAGCTCTAAGATAATATTCACACAAGGGATTCTGTGGCTCTCTCCCTGCACAGTGTGAATCTGCTAAAATTAGCCACTCTGCATAAGCGACTCGGTGTTATGATGGGCCGGAAGCATATTTAGTAACTCAAAAATGGCCTGCAAACTGTGCTGGAGAGAAAAAGCAGAGAAATAGAACAGGGGTCTACCTTAGCTTTCAAACAAGGTTTTTAATTCTGAAAGTTTTATGAGTTCTTTCAAAACAGTCAACACAGAGAAAAATAGTCATCCACAGTGCCAATGTTTAATGAAATGTTGCTGAGTTTTGAGCTATTTTTTCAATTTCCTACGCCACTAAGATTAAATTAAAATTAAAATTAAACATGCTTGAAGATTTCATCTCACAGCATTTAGAATGACTATCATCAAAAATAAAAATGACAGCTGGATGTATGTGGTGGAACATGCCTTTAATCCAGCACTCAAAGGCAGAAGAAGGTGGCTCTCTGTGGCCAACATGGTCTACACAGAGTTCTATCTATTTTTGCCAAGACTAGTGAAACCCATGCACCCCCACCAAATAAAGGACAGCAGGTCTTTGTCCCTGTGCATCTGATTTTTCACTTTAGTTACTATCAAGACATACATGCTTTGTGTCCAAGTCACAGGCCACTTCCTTATATTCCTATGCATGGATCTTCGTTTTTGCTGACCTGTTGTCTTGTGAAACTTTGCCTCAGGGAAAAATTCCCTTTCTTGAGACAGGGTCTTTACCCTTTTTGCATGAGCATACACTTCCTCTTCGCCAGTTTTTCATTTCAAAGAGGTCTTGATGAATTGCAAAACATGTGAGGCTGCCATTTACACTAAAGGTGTCTTTCTACTGTCCTTCCACTGGCTGTTCCTGCCTCTACACAGTCTGGCTTTAAACCATGCTATGACAACACAATCCTGCAGGAGAAAACAAACATTCTCAAAAAGGAGAACTATTCTTATGTCCTCCCATTTGCCTCCAGATATGTTTTGAGAACACTTTACATTCTCTGTTGAATGGCAGAGTTTCCTCCAAGTTAAAACCCTCCATCGTGGATGGAAATTCCTTAAAATGAGATATTTACAGAAAAGTGAAGAAACAAGATGTTCTAAGAGGAAGTAAAATACGGCAGGGAAGCTCCTTAAGACAGGAAGTAAACAACTGAAAATATCTTCAGGAAGTACCTGATGCTGAGCAGACCAATAAAGACTGCAGAAAGTCACTCTCAGATAAACAATCACCACCAGCAAGAAGCAGAGACAACCAGTAGATCTGACTAGATGAATCTAACATCAGCTGGGATACCTGGAAAGCTCACTGTCCAAACTATTAAGGTGCTTTGAGAGCTGCACTGTGCGTGTTCCAGGGTTTGACCTTTGTGAATTGTTACCCATGCTAGAATGGGTTTTGGCAATACAGCAGTATTTGAGCCACATTTGTTCCCATAAATAACCCTTTATCCATATTCCTGTAAGCAACCCCAATAAACTCATTGGTTCACCAAGTTGGACTTTGGTAGTATCTGTACTTTGGTCAGTAATGGGATCATCATTTGGGCAGAGTAGATTCTTGTGCTTATCTCCCCAGGAATAATAACATACAACACTTTCTGGGGTGCTAGACTTGGCCTCACAAATTGACCTTCTTATTCTTCCATTGCCCCAAAGAGCATTGTAATACTCAGCATTATAATTAGTCAAAAAATTCTTACCACTATCTGTCATGGATACAATTTTAAAGAAAAAATTTAGCCTTTAGTACATCATGTGATATTGTTTTGAGTCTCAAGGAATCAAAATTATCACACATACACAGAAGTACATCCATAAGTTTACTCCACACTATGTAACAACTCATCACTTCAATTTTCATTAATAAAATTATTCCCCCCCCCACATTTATTACAAGGAAATCTTCAATCAAGACAGTTTTCATTTTGTTCTCTCATGGTTTTACTCCATTTGTTAATGTTTGGAAAATGGGACTCTTTTCTCCAAAGCAAACACAAACTTATGCTAGGAAACCTACAAAATAAGAGTGCTGAACCAGACACCTGTTGTACCAACTATAATTTTTTTGTTGTTTTTTGTTTGTTTGTTTGTTTTTCCAACGATAATTTTTTACATCCTACAAATGTAGTGGCTTGAACCAATATGAATTTATGGTCTTGTGTTTCAGAAGTCTGGAATGAGCTAGGAAAAGCCACATGGGGAATAACAGGTTTGGATTATTTCTGGAACTCAGGGAAATCCCATCTCCTTACCTTTGGCAGTTTTCAGAAGCTTCTTGCTTTTCTTGGCTACTTCTTTAGAAACAGTAATTTTAGTAACCCTAATCACTTCACTGGATCCTTCATTCTTGTTCCCTCACCATGTTCTCTGTCTCTCATATTCTTCCTTTCTACTTATCGGGATTTCTATCATTATGTCAGGCCCCCACAAACAGTACAAATTATGTCTCCACATTAATCCATACCCAGTATACAACTATAAAGTCCCCTTTGACATATAACATATTCACACCTCTGGTATTCAGATACAAAACCTTGAGAAATCATCATCTAGCTTACACAGTCACCCCGGTTAGCATCTACTTAGATATCATAGTCAAACCTCATTCTTTCAAAACTACTTATATACATTTATTGAGGGGTATGTTTGTCGGTCAGGAGACAACTTTTAGAGTTGGTACTCTTCCACAATGTGTGTCCCCACGATTAAACTCAAGTCTTTAGACTCAGTATCAAGTGCTTTAATCTTCTTAGCCATCTTGTCTACCCAAGCCTTATTCTTTATGAACTGTCAGACTGCCAATCTGGCTGTACATAGAGATCACTCTCCACAGTTACCTCCAGTGAAATCAAGCTATACACAAGGTCTACTTCTGTCCTCAGTGGCCTTCATTTGAACCATCTTTATTGATCATTAACACAGGAACCCTGCAACATAACATATAAAACCTAAATGGCTCCTAATTAGGGAAAAAACCCAAGCCAATGTCTCTTTATTCTCAGATTCATCTTCAAATTGTTTTCTTTCACTTTTTATATTCTAGCCCCATTACCTTCCTTCCCAAACACTTTCATATTCCCTAAAACACTGGGTGTACAGTTGTACTCAAATGCTGAACAATTTCTGCTTTGAACAATAAAATGGGAGCATTCTAATGAATCTCGATACATTGATTGCAGACTCAAATCAACCAAGAACTAACTCCTTCTTTAAAACAATAAAATTAATTTTTTGCTTCAAATTTTCTGAAAAAAATAAGTAGATATGATTATTCTAAAAACATTTCTTGCTTTTTCATAAGAAAAGGAAACCCCCGAGCTCGTGGTTAGGAAGAGTGATGTATTGGAAATAAATTTCATAAAGGTACAAAAATACACATCATAGTTAGCAGTACTTAATTCAGTTCCATTTCTGAAGAAATACATAAATCACATTATTACATGATATCAGATTCAGGCAGAGGCTACCGCAATGTGAGTATTTTCTTACTACTTAATTATAATTCCAGAGTTATGTCTTAATCAATACTATTGCTTTACTTATTCTATTTTTGTCCATAAATTGGAATTCTACATTTAATGAAAATAACCCAGAATAAAGGACTTTCAAATAGGAACTAATTAGAAAGAAAAACAATGCTTTATAAATGTCTTAAGAAATACAAAAGAAAATGACAATCAATAATTTCATAGAAGAAAAAGCCTAAGAAAGGAAATACACACAATTTATCTCAAAAATAACAGGAAGTAACAATCAGTGGTCATTAATATCCCTTAACATCAATGGACTCAATTTATCTATAAAAAAACACACACAAACAAGATGGATACAAAAAGAAAAGCCAACCTTCTGCTGCATACAAGAAACACACCTCAACTCCAAAGACAAACACAGGCTCAGAGTAAAGGGTTGGGAAAAGACTTTTCAATCAAATGGCCCCAAGAAACAAGCTGGTGTTGCTATCCTAATATCCAACAAAGTAGACTTCAAACTAAAATCAATCAAAAGAGACTAGGACAGATATTATTTATTTGTCTCTGGAAAAATCGATCAATGTGATCTCAATCCTGAATATTTATGCCCCTAATATAAGGGCACCTTCATATGTAAAAGAAACACTGCTAAAGCTTAAACAACACATCAAATATCGCACTCTAATAGCGGGAGACTTCAATACCGTACTTTCACCCTTAGATATCACCAGACAAAGACTCAATAAAAAAAGGGGGTCTAACAGATGTTGTGTTGCAAATGGCCTTAATAGATATTTACAGAAGCTTTTATCTGAACAGCACCCCATGGAACTTTCTCTAAAATAGGCCACATACTTGGTCATAAGGCAAACATCAACAGATACCAAGAGTGGGAATAACTCTGTATCATATCAGACCACCATGACCTAAAGTTAGAATTCAACAATAAAAATCACAGAAAGCTTACAAACTCATGCAAACTGAACATCTCTACACTGAACCACCTCTGGGTCAGGGAAGAAGTTAAGAAAGAAATCAAAGACTTTCTAGAATTTAATAAAAATGAATTCACAACATATTCAAACTTATGGGACACAATGAAAGAGGAAAATTTCTAGCAGTAGATGCCAGTATTTAAAAAAAAAAAAAAAAAAAAAAAAAAAAAAAAAAAAAAAAAAAAAAAAAAAAAAAAAAAAAAAAAAAAAAAAAAAAAAAAAAAAAAAAAAAAAAAAAAAAACCAAGAGAAAGCTCACACAAGAGACCTAACAACTCAGCTGAAGGCTTTAGAACTATTAGAAGCAAACGAACCTAGAAGGAGTACATGGCAGGAAATAATCAAACTTAGGGCAGAAATCAGTACAATTCAAAGAGAACAATATAAAAAAATTAATGAATCAAAAAGTTGGTTCTTTGAGAAAGTCAACAAGATAGACAAACCCTTACCCAAACTAACCAAAAGACACTGAGAATATTCAAATTAACAGAATCAGAAATGAAAATGGGGACATAACAACAGACCACCAGAAAATCCAGTGAATTATCAGGTTATATTTAGAAAATCTATACTCCACTAAAGTAGAAAATATAAAAGAAATGGACAGCTTTCTAGACAAGTACCAATTACCAAAATTAAACCAAGAACAGATTAAAGACCTAAACAGACCTATAACAACAAAGGAAATTAAAGCTGTTATTAAAAGCCTCAAAAAAAAGAAAAGAAAAAAAAAGAAAAGGAAAGAAAAAGAAAAGTCCAGGACTAGATGGTTTTACTGCAGAATTCTACCAGACATTCAAAGAAGAACTAAGACCAATACTCAACACAGTTTCATACACTGGAAACTGAAGGAATGCTGCCAAACTCCTTTTATGAGGCCACAATCATTCTGATACCCACACCACTCAAAGATGCAACAAAGAAAGAGAACTACAGACCAATCTCCCTCATGAACATGGATGCAAAAATACTCAACAAAATTCTGGCAAATCAATTACAACAACATATAAAAAAATCATCCACCATGATCAAGTAGGCTTAATCTCAGAAATGCAGGGGTCGTTCAACATATGGAAAACTGTGAATGTCATCCAGCATATAAACAAATTGAAGGAAAAAAAGCACATGATCATCTCCTTAGATGCTGAAAACACCTTTGACAAAGTCCAACACTGCTTTATGATAAAAGTCCTGGAGAGATCAGGAATACAGGGAAAATTCCTAAGTACATTAAAGGTAATTTCTAAGAAGCCGACATACAATATCAAACTAATGGAGAGAAATTCAAAGCAATCCCACTAAAATCAGAAACTAGACAAGGCTGTCCTCTTTCCCCTTATCTATTTAATATAGGTGTTGAAGTTTTAGCTAAAGCAAAACAAGAATGAGAGGAGATTAAGGAGACACAAATCTAAAAAGAAGAAGTGAAACTATCTCTATTTGCAGATAATATGGTTGTACACATAAGTGACCCACAAAATTCTACCAAGGAACTTCTACAGCTTATAAACTCCTTTAGCAATGTAACAGATACAAGATTAATTCAAAAAAATCAGTTTTCCTCCTATACACTAAAGACAAACAGGCTAAAGAAGAAATAAGGGAAACATCACCATTATAATAGTTGCAAATAGCATTAAATACCTTGGTGTAACTATAACCAAAGAAGTAACAGTTCTATTTGACATTAAATCATTGAAGAAATAGATTGAAGAGGATATCAGAAAATGAAAGATCCCCATGCTCCTGGATAGGCAGAATCAACAACAGTGGTAAAAGTGGCAATCTTACCAAAAGTAATCCAGAGATTCAATGCAATTCCCATCAAAATTCCAACACAATTTTTTACAGACATGAAAAGAACAATAGTCATTTTCATTTGGAATAACAGGAAATCCAGGACTGCCAAAACAATTTTGCTCAAAAAAGAACCTCAGGAAGCATCACCATCCTCAACTTCAAGTTATACTATAGAGCTACATTATTAAAAACAGTCTGATACTGGCATAAAAACAAACTTGTCAATCAAATTGAAGACCCAGACATTAACCCACACACCTATGAATACCAGATTTTTGACAAAGAGGTCCAAAATATTCCATGGAAAAAAGATAGTATCTTCAACAAATTGTGTAAGCATATTTGGATGGCAGTATGTAGAAAAATGCAAATAGATCCAAGCCTATCACCCTGCACAAAACTCAAATCCAAGTGGATCAAATACCTAAACATAAACCCAGCTGACCTGAACTTGATAGAAAAGAAAGTGGAAAATACTCTCCAATGCATTGGCAAAGGTGACCACTTCCTAAATATAACACCAGTAGCACAAACACTAAAAACAACAATCATTAAGTGGGACTTCCTGAAACTGAGAAGATTCTGTAAGGCAAAGGACACAGTTATTAAAACAAAATGATGGCCTACAGAATGGAAAAGATTTTCACCAACCCTACAAGTGACAGAAGATTGATCTCTAAAATATATAGAGAACTCAAGAAACAAGAGCCCAAAACCCTTAATAACTCAATCAAAATATGGGGTTCAGATCTAAAAAGGGAATTCTCAGCAGAAGAATTACAAATGGCTGAAAGTCACCTGAAAAAGTGCTCATCATCTTTAGCCATCAGACAAAACAACTTTGAGATACCACCTGACACCTGTCAGAATGGCTAAGATAAAAGACACAGATGATAGCCTATGCTGGAGAGGTTGTAGAGCAAGGGAAACACTCCTCCATTGTTGGTGGGAATGTAAGTTTGTTCAGCCACTCTGGAATGCAGTGTGAAGGTTTCTCAGAATATTGGGAATCAATCTCCCCAAGGATCCAGCAATATCACTATTGGGCCTATAACCTAAAGACATACATTCACACCCCAAAAGCATTAGCTCAACTATATTCATAGCAGCATTATTCATAATAGCAAGAACCTGCAAACAACCTAGATGCCCCTTAACTGAGGAATGGATTAACAAACTGTGAAGCATCTACACAATGCTCAGCAGTAAGAAAAAATGATATACTAAAATTCTCAGGCAAATGAATAGATTTGGAGAATATCCTCCTGAGCGAGGTCTCACAAACGCAGAAGGATAAGCAAGGGATGTACTCACTCAAAGTGGACTTTAAGCAAAAACATTCTCTTTTCATTCAAAGATGCAGGTGAATAAAGTGATTTAACACACACACACATACACAAACACACACAAAACAAAACAAAGCAGAACTTCTGGTTGACTGTAGAAGAGTTGCTTAGCAGAAATTTGTGGTGGCTATGAGGCATCTGTGAACATTAGCTGTGACCTACTGTGCTTTCTTTATCTGTAGCTGAGCCTAACGTAGCTTGAAGAGCTTTAGATTTTACTGTTTATGTTTCATGTATTTTACAGAAAAGAGAAGTTTTATTACTATATGGGTTTTTTGTTATCTATTCTGAATGTTTTGCTTCTTATATAAAGTTTGATATTGATTTTCAAAAAACAATAAAAAGGAAAAAAATTACAAAAGTAAACTATATTATCATGTCCCAGCTTTGGAATGTAATGCTTTCTTTTAGAAATTGGCATAGTTTTGAAAATAGTTGATAGAGCTAGAAAAAAATATTCTGTGGTATTCTGCTGTGCCTTGACATGAATTATCAAGAACAGATTCAAAACTCTGAATAAAATGGCATGCCTTTTGTGGGAACTGGGCAGAAGAAGAAAGAAAAGTGTGGACTGGTAATATCCTCTGGCATGCTCGGATGTTGGCTCTTTAGGTCAAGTTAAACAAAAAATGTTAAAGTGTTATATCTTTTTCTATCTGAAACATCGAAATTTCTCTTAATAGCTATTACAATTCTAAAATATGAGATTTAATAACTCATTCAACCTAGCTATTGAAGAAACTGCTGAAGAAATTATATAAGCCAATATGTCAAATATCAAGTGAGACAGAGGGAAAAAGAATAATTTGTTTATTATATTCTGAGTAAACAGTCCACAATAATACTCAGCAATGAATTGTATGAGACCTGGTGCTTTATCATCATAATATTTGAAATACTTAGGCAAATACATGCATTGTAAAGGTAACATGTGCTCTGATCATATCCATATTTCACAGTTTCAGTGGCTTGAGCACCTTGGCAAGGTCATGACTCTACCATGCATAACCCAAAGTCATCAAAATTGTTGAGAGGATACAAGATCCAGTTTCAAGTTGAGTTTTCAATGAACAATGTCTAATTTATTTGATCATCTCACTATTCTTCTAAAAGTAATGTGGTAGAAAACAAATTTATATCCTTTAATGATTCACTCTGGGAAGTTCTAATATGTACTGAAAGAAAACTGGGAATGTATATGATCACAGATTCAAGCAACATTCTGCACAGGGAGAATTGGGGGGGTATATTTTCCAGTTATAGAAAGAAGCTGTTTTAATAATTGGAAAGAAGTAGTCTGTCAATTGTTCTGGCATAGAACTCTACAGTGACCAAGGTAGGAAAGAATCTGCAAAGTGGGTGTTTTATACTTTTCCTTAAGAAAATCAGTACTAAAGAGAGCTGTGGACACTGAAATAAAATGAGATGTGTGTTTTTTCCAACAGAGTCAGATGGATGTATGTCCTGTTATCATCTCAGCTCTCTCCCAAGGAACCTGACTGGAATGCTTCCAATTGTGTGTACCTCTCATACTATAGCACATCTTATTATCGCAGGCAAGAAAAGTTCTCTGGAAAGGTAGTTAGTTTACCAAACTCAGCTAATCTATAGACCAAGAAATAGAACCTCACATGGCCTTTCAATATATAGATACTCTTTTCAGCTTTTTCTGATGCCCTTTACAGCATCCTCCTTTCATCTTTTTTAAAACTTCTGATGGCACCATCTTCATTAAATCTTTGTTTATTTGTGCATTCAATGAACATTCAAAACTTTACAGTAGTTCTTGTTGATACCACTAATTTATTCAAATGACTCTGATCATTGACTAACCTTTGTAAACTGATCAATCTCTTCTATACACCAACTAAAACTGTGCTACATGAGAAAAATCACAGTAGCACATAATCATTATGTTTAGGCTTGGGGGATTGCTATGTTGTGTTTAATTCATTCCCCAAAGCTGTGACAGTTCTCTGAATATCACAACTTTACAGTAAGATTATCTTATGATTAATGAAGTTAAAAGAGATGGAGGAAGAGGAGGAAGACATAGTGTGTGATTAGTTATAACTCTAGTTATAAAAAGAATCCATCTGTCCTTTGCTCCAAGCTTTGAGTCTTATGGAGAACAATACATCATTTTTTATCAATATGTAAATAACCAAGCAATGACAAATGACCTGTGTTATTCATGTATCTAGAGAACATATCTCACCAATGATTCCTTGTACATATCCATATAAATAAATTTCATTTAATAACCTATGCTATTTTACTCTATGATGGTTTTAATTACACATCCCAAAGATTCCCAGACAGTACATCTGATAACAAAATATTGTTTTAAGGATCTACTGAGTCATATCTTCTTATTAAAACTATTATTTTTAAAATCTCCTTAAAAGCTGAGTTGCAATAAGCAGGCTTAAGTCTAGAACTATACTGACCATATATCTTACACATGTCATAGTTATTTGATTTAAATTGCCCAGTTTCCTCTCCAGGAAATTATCCTAGGATAAAAACTATGATGTAATCATTTGCCTTTGTGTTCCCTATTATATTTTCTCAGTTTGATAACCAAAACAGGATATGAAAAGCTTAAATTATGTTCAAAGAAAAGTCACAAAAATAATTTAAGAAACATAAAACTAAATTTACTAAATAAAGAACCAGAGATTATTTAATCAGAAAGGCAAACACAAAGAAAGAATTTTAAATGAAGCTCTGAAGCGAAATAGATAGTCATGCCCTAAAATAAGCTCTGTTGTCTTTACTTTTCCAGAGGGGCAGGAAAGAAAGGAAAGGGATTACATCTCATAGTTGATATATAAGGCTGATATATGATATATGAGATTATCTAGAGATAGTAGATAGCATTGCTTTCACGGGAGTCAAATGAGATGTTATTTCATGTGAAAAGGAAGGTGGACTTTAGCAGTGACCATTTCCAAGTCCCATACTCAAGATCCACCCATTTCAGTGGATGATTAAAAGCATCTTCTAAACTTGACACATGATCTTTCCTCAGATTCTATAATATCATAATCATGAATTAGAAGAACTCTTAACTTACTGCTGCCACAAAAACCATCAAAAACAGAATCAGCATTGGAACTCCTACAGATCAAGAGAAACACACCCGTCGTTTAGGTATATTTAGATTATCATAAAAGCAAGCTCATACCTTTTCAAAAGATCTGACTTTTAAATTTTCAAGAATTTTATGAGCAACTTGATATCTCATAGAAGGCTATAAATAGGTCACAGTGGGAACTATTACACTATAGAAGTCAGCAAAGCCGACAAATTAAGGAATATATTCCACAAGGGTCTTGGCTAAATGTTAGCACACTGCTGAGGAGCCACAGTACTATTAGCAGATTTTATTCTGGTGGAAAAAATCTTCAAATAGAGAAGCATCAAGAGAGTACCAGTCAATGATGCCAAAAAAGGAGTTTGCATGCACATCTGTATCAAATGACCCCGAGATGTATTTGTTTCTGCAGCCTAAGTGTGAAGTTTCTGGCTTTAAATATGTATTTTCATCTCAAGTACTTACTTTTATATGTTCTATCTTCAAAGTAGTTGTACCAGTTATGCCTAATTTAAGTTTTTTCCTTATAGATTCACAACAGTTGTTTATATATTCTCAGTAAAGCCTCTCTCAGCCATATTGCAACAAATAAATTGTCTGTTAAGTGGTTTGTTTTTAACTGCGTTAGTAATGCTTTTATTCAAATGAAATGTTTAACTTTATGTAATCTTTACAATCAATCACTTAATTTATGATCAATGTATTCTATATCCTACTCACTCAATTGTTCCCACCTTGAAGTCATGAAGATGTTCATACTTCTCAAAATTTTCTTGTTTTATCTCTGAAGTTCTACCTGGAACTGTCTCTGAGTATGGTATAAGTTAAGAACTGAATTTTAACTTCAAGTATTTAAATATTTCAACTCCATTGAAGTAGCTATATTTTTAGTTGAAAAAATAACTGGACCATCTATCAACAATGCCTAAGTCAATCATTAGATTTTCCAAGTGAATATTATTCAACAATGGAAAAGCCCTTTTATTTCATGCAACAGTATAGATGGTTTCCTTCCATGTGTTGACCCACAAGAAGCCAGATCCAAGGAGTACATACTGTTAACTAGTGACATATGTATGTGCTGAGTAATACTGTTTTTCTAAGAAAGGAAGTGATTAAAGATTGTTATGCTAGTAGGAAATTTTAACAGAGAAAAGACACTGAAGATTCAGTAGAGAAAGGAATAATGAATATTGTTAAATACTTTTAACCATAGGGAAAGTTAGCCTAAATGTAAAGTGAAGACTTTGACAAGTAATCTCAGAGGTACTGTCTCCACCAGATCAACAGTGCATGGAAGCATGTACACATAAGCCGATATAGCAGTCAATGTGTCTTTTCTTTCTTTGGTTATTTTTTACATATCCATATATTGCCTATATAGTACTTAAAAACTATTACATAATATGTGTGTGTGTGTGTGTGTGTGTATAATTAGAACTTTAGCAAACAAATATATGAAGATGATTAAAACTGAGTTTAAAATTGGTTACACCTGGAAGGGAAAAATTAGAATGAGCCACTAGGGTGTAAAAAGAATTTCAAGTGTCTAAAATGGCTGACAGACATCAGAAAAGTTTATTCTTCAAAAGAGAAATCCATGATGCAAGCTAAGAAAATATTAAAACAAAGACAGACTCCAAACCATGTCCAGAGCAAACTCAGAGGTGAGAGAACCTCAGCTCCTGGGCTGCCTCACAGAGAATTCCTCTCCAGGGGTTGGGTTCATGCCCAGGGTTCAGATCGCAGACTCTGGGCTAACTGACTAGCCCTAGGCTAAAACTGGGAGGGTCCTTCCACAGCTATTTCTAGCAGAAAGGACCTCCTTGGGCCTGGCCCCACATCCAGGGCAAGCTACATCATCACAGACAGATGAACTACAAAACTTGTCCAGATCAAACTCAGAGACAGACAGACAGACAGACAGACAGACAGACAGACGCATTTGAAACTCAGACCCATGTCCAGAGCAAAGTCAGGGACTGTGATGACCCTGTGTTCACAGCATACAGAAGACACACAAGCCCTCTAACCACAACTGACAAAGAGCTGATTAAGTGTGAAAAACTGAAGCAATGGGCAGATGCCAGAGCCAGAATACGTATAACAATATAAAGAACAAGAAGACAACACCTAAGGAAACTGATGACTCTACAACACCAAGACCCAAACAGGGCAATGAAGAGAAAACAGAAGGAAACAACCTCAAAAACACCTTTATGAAGATCAGAGAAGCCTTAAAAGAGGATATAAAAAATTCCCTTAAAGAGAAAGAAGAAAATACAAACAAAAAATTGGAAGAGAAGAACAAATCCTTGAAGGAAAACAAAGAAAACTGAAAAAGGGTAAACCAAAAAATGAAAGAAGCATTCCAGGAACTAAAAACTGAAATAGAAGCAATAAAAAAGGCACAAAATGAGGCAAAGGTGGAAATAGAAAATCTGAAGAAAAGATCTGGAACCACAGATACAAGCATAACCAACAGAATCCAAGAGAGGGAAGAGAGAATCTCTGGAGTGGAAGACTCAGCAGCAGAAATGGATACATCAGTCAAAGAAAACACTAAAACCAAAAAAGCCATAACACAAAGTATTCAGGAAATTTGGGACACCATGAAAAGACCTAACTTGAGAATAATAGGCATAGAAGAAGGAGAAGAATACCAGTTCAATAAAATTTATGTATTCAATAAAATTATAGAAAACTTTCCGAACACAAAGAAGGAAGTGCCTATAAAGATACAAGAAGCTTATAGAACACCAAATAGATTTACCCCCAAAAAAAGTATGCTCACCACATAATAATCAAGCCACAAACATACAAACAGGAAAAAATTTTAAGAGCTGCAAAAGAAAAGGGCCAATTTACCCTGACCACTCTTCAGGGGGTTACACACCCGTACCAGCGTCAATCCCTAGAGTCTAATCTCAGCTCTCCCTAGCAAACAGGACTAAGGTTTGACTGTGAGGGACTCCTTGAACCACACCTAAAAGAGGGAACCTTGCATGGTCAGACACCACTTCTAACTGCATCAGCAGAGAAGGACTGAAGATTTGAAATTCAGATCCCTGTCCAGGGCAGAGTCAGAAACCCAACAGACCATTTGTTCAGAGGAGACAGGAGACACACAAGTCCTATTGCCACAACTGAATAAGAGCTGATTAATCGTGAACCACTGAAGCCATGGGCAGACACCAGTGAAAAAATACATATAACAATATGAAGAACAACAAGGCAACACAAGTAGAAACTTGTACTTAAGTACAGGCCTGAAAAAAGCAAAGAAGAGGAAATGGAAGGAAACAACACCAAAAACACCATTATGAAGATTATTAAAGCCTTCAAAGAAGATATAAAAAAAATTCCCTGATAGAAATAGAAGAAAATACAAACAAAAAATTGGAGGAAATGAAAAAATTCTTGAAAGAAAAAAAACAAGAAAAGTAAATCAAAAAAATGAAAGAAACATTCCAGGAACTAAAAACTGAAGTAGAAGCAATAAAAAAAAGGCACAAAATGAGCAAAGGTGGAAATAGAAAATCTGAAGAAAAGAGCTGGAACTACAGATACAAGCATAACCAACAGAATCCAAGAGAGGGAAGAGAGAATCTCTGGAGTGGAAGACTCAGTAGCAGAAATAGATACATCAGTCAAAGAAAATACTAAAACCAAAAAGGTCAAAATGATCAGGAAATCTGGGACACCATGAAAAGAACTAACCTGAGAATAATAAAAATAGAAGAAGAAGAAGAAGAATACCAGCTCAAAGTCACAGATAATGTATTCAATAAAATCATAGAAGAAAATTTTCCAAACTTAAAGAAGGAAATGCCTATAAAGATACAAGAAGCTTACAGAACACCAAATAGATATGACCCAAATAAAGTCTGCTCATCACATAATAATCAAGCCACAAAACATACAGAAAAGAAGAAAAATTTTTAAGAGCTATTAAAGAAAAGGGCCAACTTACTTAAAAGGCAGACCCATCAGAATAACACCTGACTATTCAATGGAAACAATGAAAGCAAGAAGGGCTTGGTAAGTTATACAGATATTAAAAGAGCATGGCTGTCAACCTAGACTACTATACCCAGCAAAATTATCAATCACCGTACATGGAGTAAACAAGATATTCCATGACAAAGACAGACTGAAACAATACCTATCTACCAATCAGGCCCACTAGAAAGCATTAGAGAAAAAACTCCAAATTAAGAATCCCAGATATAGACATAAAACCACAAACATTCAATAATCCCACAGAAGAAAAGTTCAGAATAAGGAAATACATACAAGTTACCACCAAAAATAGCAGGAAATATCAATCAGTGGTCATTACTATTTCTTAATGTCAATGGAATTAACTCACCTATAAAAAGACACACACTAACAAAATGTGTACAAAATCAGAAGCTATCCTTCTGCTGTACACAAGAAACACACCTCAATCACAAAGACAGACACAGGCTCAAAGTAAAGGGTTGGGGAAAGATTTTCCAATCAAATGGACCTAAGAAACAAGCTGGGGTTGCCATCCTAATATCTAACAAAGAAGACTTTAACCTAAAAGCAATTAAAAGGGACAAAGACAGATATTACTTATTCATCACAGGAAAAATTGGTCAAGATGATATGTCAATCCTGAATATTTATGCCCGTAATATAATGGCACCTACCTACATAAAACTAACACTGCTAAACTCAAATCCCACATCAATTCTCACACCCTAATAGTGGGAGACTTCACTTTCACTCTTGGATAGGTAAACCAGACAGGAACTCAACAGAGAAATAAGGAGTCTAACAGAGGTTATGATGCAAATGAATTTAATAGATATTTACTGAAGCTTCCACCCAAATGCAAAGGAATATACATATTTCTTAGCATCACATGGAACTTTCTCCAAAATTGACCACATAATTGGTCATAAAGCAAATATGAATAGATACAAAAAATGGAAATAATCCCTTGTATCATATTGGACCACTAGGACCTAAAGTAAGAGTTCAACAACATCAAAAATCAAAGAAAGTCTACCAACTCATGGAAATTAAACATCACTCAAATGAACCACCTCTGGGTCAAGGAAGAAATTAAGAAAGAAATCAAAGTCTTCCTAGAATTTAATGAAAATGAGTCCACAATGTATCCAAACTTGTGGTATACAATGAAAGCATTCTTACAGGAAAATTCATAGCGCTAGATGCCTATATGAAAAAACTAGAGAAATCCCACACTAGAGAACTAACAGTTCAGCTGAAAGCCTTAGAACAATTAGAAGCAAACTCACCTAGAAGGAGTAGATGTCAGGAAACAATCAAACTTAGAGCTGAAATCAATACAATTGAAATAAAAAGAAAAATTAAAAAAAAATCAATTAATCAAATTGGTTCTTTGAGAAAGTCAATAAGATAGATAAGCCCTTATCCAAACTAATCAAAAAGCAGAGAGAGAGAAAGTGTTCAAATCAACAAAATCAGAAATGAAAACGGGGACATAACAACAAACTCCCAGGAAATCCAGAGAATTATCAGGTCATATTTCAAAAATCTGTACTCCACAAAAATGAAAAACCTAGAAGAAATGGACAGCTTTTTGGACAGGTACCTTTAACTAAAAGTAAATGAAGACTAGTTTAATTACCTAAACAGACCTATAATCGTAAAGGTAATTGAAGCTGTCATTAAAAGCCTCCCAAGTAAAAAATGCCCAGTTCCAGATGGTTTCAGTGCACAATTCTACTAGACATACAAAGAAGAATTACTACTATTACTCCTCAAAATATTTCACACAGTAGAAACTGAAGATATATTGCCAAATTCCTTTTGAAAGGCAAAAATTTCCCTAATACCCAAGCCACTCAATGATACAACAAAGAAGGAGAATTATAGACTAATTTCTCTCATGAATATTGATTCTCAACAAAATTCTGGCACACCATATACAACCATATATATATATATAAAAAAAATATCATCCACCATGACCAAGTAGGCTTCAACCCTTAAATTCAGGGATGGTCAACACATGAAAAACTGTAAATTTCATCCATCACATAAATAACCTGAAGGAAAAAAAAAACCCACATGATTATATTCTTAGATGCTTAAAAAGCCTTTGACAAAATCCAACACACCTTTATGATAAAAGCCCTGGAAAGATCAGGAAAACAGGGATAGTATCTTAATATAATAAAGGCAATTTAAAAGAAGCCATCAGCCACCATCAAACTTAATGGAGAAAAACTCAAAGCAGTCCCACTAACATCAGGAATTAGACAAGGATGTTCTCTCTCCCCTTATCTATTCGATATAGTTCTCAAAGTTTTAGCTAAAGCAATAAGAGAACAAAAGGAGATTAAGGGGATACAAATTGGAAAAGAAGAAATGAAACTATCTCTATTTGCAGATGATAAGATTGTATACATAAGTGACCCACAAAATTCTACCAGGGAACTCCCATAGCTGATAAACACCTTCAGCAAGGTAGCAGAATACAAGGTTAACTCAAAGAAATCAGTAGCCCTCCTATACACTAAAGATAAAAGGAATGAAAAAGAAATAAGTGATACATTACCCTTCATGATAGCTGCAAATAGCATTAAATACCTTAGAGTAACTATAACCAAAGAAGTAACAGATTTATTTGACAAAAATTTTAAATCATTGAAAGAAGAAATTGAAGAAGATATCAGAAAATGGAAAGATCTCCCATGCTCCTGGAATGGTAGGATCAACATAGTAAAAATCACAATCCTACCAAGAGCCATCTATAGATTCAATGTTTTGCCCATCAAAATCCCAACACAATATTTTTTGGACCTTGAAAGAACAATACTCAATCTCATTTGGAATAACAGGAAAACCAGGGTTGCCGAAACAATTTTGCTCAACAAAACAACCTCAGGAGACATCACCATCCCGACTTCAAGTTATACTATAGATCTACAGTAATAAAAACAGCCTAGTACTGGCATAAAAACAGACTTGTGGATCAATGGAATCAAATTGAAGATCTCGACATAAAACCAAAAACCTATGAATACCTGATCTTTGACAAAGAGGCCCAAATATTCAATGGAAAAAAGATAGTATATTTAACAAATGATGTTGGCATAGCTGGTTGGTAGTGTCTAGAAAAACGCAAATGGATCAAAGCCTGCCACCCTGCACAAACTCAAATCCAAGTGTATCAAAGACCTCAATATAAACCTAGCCACTCTGAACTTGATAGAAAAGAAAGTGGAAAGTACCCTCCAACAAACTGGTAAAGGTGGCCACTTCCTAAATATAATGCCAGTGCCACAGACACTAAGACCAACAATCAATAAGTGGGACCTCCTGAAACCGAGAAGCTTCTGTAAAGCCAAGGAGACAGTCAATAGAACAAAATGACAGCCTACAGAATGGGAAAACCTTTTCACCAAACCCTCAAGTGATAAAGGACTGGTCTTTAAAATATATAAAGAACTCAAGAAACTAGAGCCCAAAACTTTGAATTACCCAATCAAAAAATGGGTCTCAGATCTAAAAGGGAATTCTCAACAGAAGTATTACGAGTGGCTGAAAGGCACTTGAAAAAGTGCTCAACATCTTTAGCCATCAGAGCAATGCAAATCAAAACAGCTTTGAGATACCACCTTACGCATGTTAGATTGCCTAAGATAAAAGACACAGATGACAGCCTATGCTGGAGAGGGTGCAGAGCAAGGTGAACATTCCTCCATTGTTGGTGGGACTCTAAGCTTGTTCAGCCACTCTGGAGTGCAGTATGAAGGTTTTTCAGAATATTGGGAATCATTCTCCCCAAGGATCCAGCAATACCACTATTGGGCATATATCCCAAAGGCACATATTCGCACCCCAAAAGCATTAGCTCAACTATGTTCATAGCAGTATTATTCATAATATCATGAATCTGGAAGCAACCTAGATGTCCCTCAAATGAAGAATGGATTAACAAACTGTGGTACATCTACACAATGGAGTACTACTCAGCAGTAAGAAAAAAAAATGACATCCTAAAATTTGCAGGCAAATGGATGGATTTGGAGAATATCCTCCTAATCGAGGTATCACAAATGAATAAAGATAAGCAGAGGATGTACTCACTCATTAGCAGACTTCAACAAAAAGTTAAGAATGTCCAAGCTGCAAACCACAACCACTGAACAGTTTAGGATCTGAAATACCTTGGACTGGCACCTTGGATGCCACTCTCTCTAGAGGAACATCTGACTCAGTCTTGATGTTGGGGTGAGGAAACTGGATCTTCCAGGAAGGGATGCTGAACTGAGCCATATTGGGGCCTTTGGACCTCCTACCCTTGCTGGGGAGGAGATGGGGAGATGTGAAGAAGAGAGAGTGACTAGAGGGAGTAGGAGGTGTAAGAGACCTTGTACAAGGATATACACGGTAGAAAATGTAACTTTATTCATAATAAAAAAAAGATGAAAGAGCTATCTAGCAATATTCCTGAAACATAGGCCAAGCAGGATGAAAACAAACAAAAAAAAAAAAGAAGAAGAAGAAGAAAAGGGCCAACTTACCAATAAAGGCAGACTCATCAGAATAACTCCTGACTGAAAACAATGAAAGCAAAAAGGTTCTGGTCAGAAGTTATACAAGAACTAAAAGAGCATGGTTGCCAACCTAGACTACTATACCCAGGAAGGCTATTAATCACCATAGATGGAGTAAACAAGATATTTCATGACAAAAATATAACTTAAACAATACCTATCCACAAATCCAGCCCTTCAGAAAGCATTAGAGAGAAAACTCCAGCTGAAGGATATTAGATACAGCCATGAAACCACAAACAATTGATAATCCCACAGAAGAAAAGCCCAAGAAAAGGAAATATATACAAGCTATCACCAAAAATAACAGAAAATAACAATCAGTGGTCACTAATATCCCTTAATATCAATGGGCTCAAATCACTTATAAAAAGACACACACTAACACAATGGATACAAAAACAGAACCATCCTTCTGCTGCCTACAAGAAACACACCTCAACCACAAAGACAGACACAGGCTCAGAGTAAAGGGTTGGAAAAAAAAATTTCCAATCAAGTGGCTTCAAGAAACGAGCTGATGCTGCCATCTTAATATCTAAGAAAGTAGACTTTAAACTAAAATCAATCTCAGAAAGATAAGCAAGGGATGTACTTACTCATTAGTGAACTTTAAATAAAAAGCAAAGCACACCCAAGCTTGGATGGAGGCCATTCCCTCCTGATTAACACCTAACACAGTCTTGATATGAGGATGAGAAAAGAGAGTGACTGGAAGGGGTGGAACAGAGAAGGGAGTTTGAACAAGGGGATACATGGTAAAAAAAATGAGACTTTATTTAAAATTTTTTTTAATTAAAAAAGAGAAAATATTAAAATAAAAATATTCCAGGTGAGTGTTGTGTGGGTCTTTTTCACCTAAATTCTTTGCTGTGGTATGTTTTAAATAATTTTTATGACCACAGGAAAGCTAATTAGGAGCATTAAACTGTAGTGCCAACTTTAATGGTCCTCTCTGATTTGGAATACATTGTTTTTACTTCTGTCAGTAAAATGCTGATGCTAATATCCCTGGTACCCCATTTTACACAGATGGTAGTTTGCTATAAGGGATAATAACGATAAAGTGCATCTACTTCTGTGTAGAACTAAAACTCTCAAATCAAGAAAAAGAATTTTCTTCCCTCCAGGAAAACAAAAAACCTATCGTCTGTCAGAACAGGGAGAAAAATCAATTGAACGCCATATTCCTTCAAAGTAATTCACTTTAGCTTTTGTCACTGTTCTCTGTTAAACGAAGTGAAACAAACATTCTGCTTATTGATTTTTTTTTAATTAAAAAGAAGCACAAGCTGTTATCCAGTAAATAAAACTGAAAAATTAATTTCCATTTTGTATTATTTCTAGATAAGGGAAGCATCAAGAAAAGAAAACGACAATAAAAAGGTATTAGGGAGAAGTGTGAATAGAAAGCAACGGGGGAGAGAAGGCGGCGAAACAAAAGGGAAACTGTGCATAGACCTGTTCCCATCACATGCACAGAAACACCTATCAGAGTAATTACAGGTGTGAGAAGCAAGCTCTTTCTGCCCTACTAACAAATTCAAGGGACTAGCTAATGTGAGAAAGTTTTTATCTTATGATCATGCAGGGTCAGGTGTCAGTCTAGAAAAAAGCCGAACTGTCTGGTGCATTGATTTTATACAAGGCAATTCTCCTTTTGGAAGGGCATTACAATCTGGCATAGACGCCACTCCAAACTCCCCATCTTTCTGGAGCTAGAGATCTCTCACTCCCACCCTTTTGTCTGATGCATGGGTTCAGTCATGTACCATCTTTTTGAACCTAAAATATAAAACACAATGATCCCAGACAAGCAGGAACTGGCTTCTAACTAGAAGACAGGCACTTATTGTCTCTTGCTTACCTGTGATGTTTGTTGAGTCCTAAAAACACCTTATACTGAAAATGGAAGCATATGATTGTTTCTTATACAGGGAAGAATGTAGAGAGAATCTACATTCTTGCTAAGATTATAAAACATGAATCACAGAAAGTCCTCAGATTGCTTGGCGTGTCTCTTCAATAAAAACTTTCTGTTGCCAATCCACTGGCCAAATCAGCTCCTGTTTTCCTTGCCAAACCATAGATTCAAGTAGAAATGATTAAACAGATTTTGTGACTTTGACCTCCACAGCCAGCCATATATTCCACCTATACCAGGTCTCCTGTGTAATTCACTTCTGTGTAATTCACTGGGCTCTATAATTCCTACAAGTTCAGCTTGCTTTTCTACAATGTAGCTCTGACTTTGACATTTCTTCTGAAGCCCATTTTATATTGATCTGCCTGTTTATTGACAACTATTACTCATCTGCATTTCTCAGTTCTGTTTTCCAGTCACATGTGATAGGACTTAACACTTTATATATTAGTCTCTTACCATATATGATCTCTTCCTATAGAAAATATTATGGCTACACTATCTAGATGCTATACTTAGCTTGTCAAATTGAAACTTTATCACCTTAGCTAAGGTTTCACTCTGAAATAATGCCTACTGTGATCCCAGATCTTCCCAGACAGGGCTAAGCATGTCCTGAGGCAGAAGAAAAGACAACCTATCTTTAGAAAGTAAATTTTTATATAGGGACCCTTTACATAGGTTCCTTCTATCTGATTTTTCTAAGACTATCCTGAAGATAATGTTAATACTAACTCCTTCTCACTATCAAAAGCATCCTGATTATTTAGACAATAAATTATATTGTATCCTCCAGCTATTGCCACTAAAAATTTCTAAGCCTATGCTTCATTTGTACAGTTATAAGTGAGCTATTAGTTTGCAACTCTACATGAGTAACAGTTTAATTAGTTCAAACTATGTAACATAATACTAAAGTTTTACTGCTGACTTTCAAAACAAAATAAGAAAATTGAAAGAAGCTATTGAAGGAAGAAGGCAGCTGAAATGACAGCAATGAAAGGGAAGAACTATTAGTCACAAAAATGTATAGAGGAAAAACATAGAATGAGGATGTCCATTAACACCCATTTAGTAGGGTCTTGATGTGTTTATTTCATTGGATTATGCCAAGATATTGCATCTATCTAGCACATGACTCCAAGGTGCCAACAGAATTTCCTTCATAGGTATTTCTAAAATACCCTCTAGTGCTTTACACAAGTTTCCAAATCCATCTATCATGTTTCAAGTGGCATCTGCCCGCATCTACTATGTCTTGGAGATGGCTTTAATACCACTATAAACCTTTTTCTTTCATAATTTATTTAATTTTATGTGTATTGGTATGAGTGAGAGTGTCAGATCTCCTGGAACTGAGTTACAGGACAGGTGTGAGCTGCCATGTGGGTACTGGTAATTGAACCCAGATCCACTGAAAGGGCAGCCAGGGCTCTTATCTGTTGATAAGCCCTCACCGTAAACCTCTTAAGAATATTTATGTTCTACCCAAAGGTCCAGTGATGTGAACACAAACTCTCTAAGAAATGCCGTAGTGTTCAAATTATTCAATGCACACATTTCATATTCTGAACAAACAAATTTGAGGGGATTGTTTCTTTTTGTCATACTTTTTGACAGGTTTTTATAGTTGATAGTATTGTGCTGCCCACAAGAGGCACTGCTGTTGATTGTTTTTGCTCTTTTGGGGACCTGCCACCCAGCTCCCATCCCAAAGAAACAACACAGGGAAGCTTATTCCCAATTTTAAATGCCTGTCCTTGGCTTAGCTTGTTTCTTGCCAGCTTTCCTTAACTTAAATTATCCTGTATACCTTTGCTTCTGGGGATTTTTCTTTTCTTACTTCTGTAATCTTACTGTCACTCTTACTCCATGGCTGGCTGTGTGGCTGTGTGGCTCGGTGGCTCAGTGGCTTGGTGGCTGGGTGCCTGGGTGGTAGGCCTTCTTCATCCTTTTTCTTCTCTTCATTTTTTTGCTTTTCCAGATTTCTCGTTTTGTATATTTTCTCTGCCTGCCAGACCCACAAACCCTCTCTCCTGTCTCATAATTGGCCATTCAACTCTTTATTAGACCATCAGGTGTTTTAGACAGGCACAGTAACACAGCTTTGAAAAATTAAGCAAATGCAACATAAAAGAATGCAACACATCTTTGCATCATTAAACAAATGTTTTACAACACAAACAAGTGTAACATATTTTAAAATAATATTCTATAGGGCATAATGGTTTACAAATAGTAATAACCATTCACAAAGACAGTCTATTAAGGAAAAATATCTTCAGATGATACACAAATACATGTATGCATATATGTATGTATGTATGTATTATGTAGTATCTAAAAGACTTTACCTGCATGTTCTCTTTTATCATTACTAGAGTAAGAAAGAGGAGCAGGAGTCTTTGCAACCGCCATGGCCAGCAGAGTATGGGGCTATGGGATTTATAGGCTCTTGAGGTATTGTTTGGCAGGCCAATCTAAGACAGGCAAAGTCCAAATGCTGAGGACCTCCTGAGGTGGGGTCAACAAGGCCAGGACAAAGCATCTTGGCTCCTACTGACCATGTCCATTAAATAAAAAGAAAAGAGTGGATATGTGGAATCCACTTCTAAGGGCCTGAGGGCCACTCTGGCTGCAGCTACTTCCAAATGGTTATAACTGGTGCCTTAAAACATGTGGTCCTAGGACTTTCTTATATACAAGAGGGCCCCTTGAGTGGACACTCCCTCATAAACCAACCTAGGATCTGCATTGAGGCTTTGGCAACAGAGGCAGAGTCCTGATGTGAAATGACCTGAACCAGTGAAAGAGGACCATGCCACAGCAGCAGATGCCAGCAAATCCATTCCCCCTGGTTGGAAGGAGGATATTTAATCCTTATTCATTTCAACAACTTCTGGGAGCCTGAGTCCTTCTCTATGTACCTTCTCACCCCCTCCCCTAGAGGGGAACCAGCAGGGCCCAAGGCATAGGCAACAGGAGGCAAAAGGTAATTCAGTTCAACATGACTAAGTACTTGGTGTTTGTTCAAAGTTGGGAGTCTGACAGAAGTAGTTTATTTTATGCATATTTAAGCACAGCACAATTTGGTGTAAATTTTTCCTGGAGATAATTAACTCAATCCCACATGCACAATAAAGTTCCAGACATGACTACCTCAAAACTCTTTGTAAAGTACAAGTGACATCTTCTATAGAGATAAGCTCTATAGACTCACAACTTCATTATAAGGATGGGGGAGGATCTACTGTGATCTCATTCACAGAGAATGCAAAGGTCACCAGGGTGTTAACCCATCCACTTCTACTCCCTGCCCTCTGAGCAGAAAACAAGTTATGCATCCCTCACTTTCAACAAACCACTCTGTGTGTGTAATATTCATGGTTCCCTTAGTATTTATCTGTGAGCACAAGGACCCCTGTGCTTCCCATAAATGGACATTCTTATTGCCCACATTTCATTGAGTTTTGTGGTAGGCTGAATAACAGCCACTCAAGAATACCAGTTCCTAATTCCTGAAGCCCAAAATGTTATATTTAATAAATATTTAATAAAGAAAAATAATCTTTGAAGATATATTAACTCAAGGATCTTGACATAAAGAGATTACCCTAGATTATCTGAATGGACCCTAAATAAAATCATAATAGAAGAGAGAGTCAAATTAAGGAATAAAGAGGAGGGGAAGTAAAAGGGAAGGATGTAAAGCAGAGTTAGAAATTAGAGTGAATTAGCCAAAAGTCAAGGAGATACAAGAGATGCAAGAAGCCATGAGGTGCTGGAAGAGTCAAGAAAAAGCTTCATCCACAGCCTACTAAGAGAAGCCCAAGTGATTCTTTGCTTTCAGGATTCTGACCTCCAGAACTATGAAAAAAAATTAGCTTCTGTTATTGAAATTTGTGAGGTATTATTGTGAAAGCTACAAGAAACTAATATAGCTTAGAAACTGTAGCATAGTTTCCATAAAGAGATGCTTAGGCAACTTTGTTTTTGTTGTTGTTGTTGTTGTTTTTATTTCAAGTAGAAAGCCCGAGGATATACTAATAGATAGGAACCAAATCTTTGGATAGTTTTCTTCTCTCCTTCCACCTCATCTGAGTCTGTTTCCTCCATCTTTTCCTTCCACACAAAGACTAAAAACAAACCCTGAACTTCCCTGTAAAATGGCATATCAGAAGCCTCACCATTAAAACTCAGTGGGGGAGGGAGGTCCAGATCATGTACAAGAATCTTCTGTTCTACAAGAGACAGGGTCTATAAATTGGCTTACTTAGCCAGGGAGATCTCTGCAGGAAAGTTATGAATTGGATACCAGTTGCAAGTCCTCTTGAATCAGCATTAAGTGGCCAAAATAAGCTACAGGAAAACTGTAGAAACTGCAAAATAAGTGCTATGTTTCACATATATGAAACTTGCATGATCACAAGGGATCCCAGTGAACTGTGTGGTTCTGAACAAACTACCAGGAAAGAATTTAAAACCCTTTGCACCTATCTTATGCAATTATCTTCATATTCTTACATCTTTTCCTCTTTCTTTCATTCTTATCCCCTCCTCTCTTTGCTTCTTAATTATAACCTTTTATAGATTCAACAAACTCTAACAGCTGTGGACCCTAACAGCAGCCCAACTTTTTCCTCCCAATTTATTCTACCTATCTCTCTTGTTTTTCAGTTTGATAAAATATGTGTCATTATTGTCACTTAGCCTATTTATCCCAAATCCTAATGTTTCTTCTATTATTATTCAATAAGATCCTAGAATATACTACTTTCTTTTTGGTTTCAATTTGACAAATACCATAACAGAAAGCAAGATACAGAAGGAACAAGTTTATTCTACTTAAAATTCCAAATTACAATCCATAATAACAGTCTCTGAACAGCGTGACCCTGTCTTGTCTGAGGCAGAGTGGGAGTCAAGTGGCTTCAAACAGCAAGGATCCCGTGACCTGACCAGAGCAAGAAATCGTGCAGACCCCAGAGCAGACAATGTACAGGGACCTCCAGAGATAAATTATCACTCATGCTGGCAAGAGTTTTTATGATGTAGGTGCTTTGAGGCACCTGTGTCCCTTTAATCAACCATCATTCCATGCTCCTGTATAGCCCCAGCAACTATACTCACTGGTTCACTATAAAAAATAAATAAATGAAAAATAAAAACTGAATAGAAGTATGAGGTATGTGTTTCCACGCTGCTTCCATTCTTTCCCATGATGCTCCACCTAGCCTCCAGTTAACAGGCTTATACTCAATGACAGCCCAACCTCAAAGCATGTCTGGTTGCAAATCCCAGTTCTGCTCTTGGACAACAAGATAATCTTGGATGGATTAACATTCTTAGACCTCATTTTCAGATGTTAATTTACGTTATAGTGTCATTGTCAAGAATGAGTGTGAAAATCTACACAGTGTTTAACAAATCCATTAGTCCTCAATAAATACTAACTATATTGTAAAAAAAAATACTGGCATAAATGTGGGGAAAGAGGAAGCTTTATCTACTATTGGTAGAAGTACAAATTGGTGAAGCTATTTTTGAAATCAGTATTAATGTCTCACAGCAAAACTAAACATCAAATATAGAGATATGCAACTCCAGGGCATAGTGCCAAATGACACATGCGTACAATCATTGACAATAGCTAAGAAAAAGAATCAGCCAAGATGTCCATTAACAGATAAATGGCTAACAAAAATCTGGTACATATACACAATGAAGGTTTAATTTTCTATAAAGAAAAATTAAGCTGTTAAATTTTCAGCAACATGAATGGAACTAAAAAGTATGAAAAATATGGAATTATAGGCTGGGAAGACAAATGTTTTACTTTTTTGCTCATATGTACATGTTACAGTGAGCAGCACTCCTCCATGGCTTCTGAATCAGCTCCTGCCTCCAGTTTCCTGCCCTGTTTGAATTTTTGCCCTGACTTTCTTTGATGATAAATTGTGATATGGAAGTGTAAGCTAAATAAACAATCCTTTTCCCAAGCTACTCTGGTCATGGTGTTTCATCACAGCAATAGTGTCTCTCACTATGGCACATGGTAAGGGAAGCTAAACAGACCTTTCTACCCTGCCCACCACATGGGCCTGAGCAGTTGTTAGAGTTGAGAGATGAAGGTCACTGTCTAGCTCATTTTCTGTGCATGTATCTTCTTTCTTCTTCTTTTTCCTCCTCCTCCTCCCTCTCTTCTTCTCCTGGTCCTTTTACATTCTGGAGCATGAAAAGGGATCTCAAGGGGTTAAAAATAGAAAATGATTCCACATAAATACAACAACTCTACATGTAAATGCATAGTCTACATATATACTTATGCAAACCAGTGGTTATGTATTTCAATATTTTTGAGACAGAACAATAGAACAAAGCAAATGCAAATGTCATCACAGGGAATTGAGTGTATAAATAAAAGAGTAATATGAAGCTGTAAGAATAGAACAAACTGGATTTTTTTTATGTACTGATAGAAGTTGATATGAGTCTATGCTAAGTGGTAAAATTGGCACAGAATTGTATAGACAGTGTGTTTCTTTGTCAGTGGGAAAGGGTAATAAAGGTTTAACTGTATTAAATATATTTCTGGAATCATGAACAAAATAATATGAAACTCTGGCTTTGGGAAGCTAGAGACAGCCACATAGAGATTGTTTCTCCTCACCTATTATTCTGTATACAGATGGAGTCATGTGTATTTATAACCTATTCCAAAAAGCAAACAAGCTACCACATTTCACAACAGAGTTTGCTAGGTGGGTAAGCTGCTTCCCAAATCATTAGCCACATATTAGTTTCTGTTCTGCCTTTTCTATTTAAAGAGTAAAGGAAGACTTAGTGAGAAGACATACAGCTCGGATGAAGGGGATCCTGGTATGGCTGGGGCACACGAGCCTCTCATGGATGTCTGGACTCAGAAGGCAGCTTTCCAACAGATAGCAATTGATAAGCATCTACAAAAGGAGAGATCTGAGGCTGTCTACATCTTTAGAAAATTATGTCAAAGGACAGCTCAGGCTACCCACAAAGGGGTCTCTAAAGTCACAAAGTAGCCTCTAAAGGCAGGAATAATGGCAGTTTGTCCATCTTAGTCTATGAACAACAGCAGCCACAATAGAACCAAGAGACTGGACCAGGTCAAAGATATTTTCCTCCCAGCCTTTGCAGTCTGGCACCCTGAGGAAAGATGGTAAAAGGGGAAAGTGAGAGATGAATGCCTCTCCCCATTTCTGACCCTTCAGGGATGAAAGTCCAAAGCTGCATCACTCTCTGTATCCTTCTTCTTCTCTTCCCTTCCCAGTCTCTAAAAGTCACGGCTCTATTCTATATATCCACGAAATTAAATTAGCATACGGAGCTAATGAGAAAACGCAATGTTTGCCTTCCTGTGCTGACCCACTTTGGTTAGTTTGACACATGAGTTTTTCATAAACCTTTTATTATCAGTTTCAGTATATTTTATACCCACAAAGTATAAGTAGCATATTGGTAATAACAGTTGATAATACAACAAATACATGTTGAATCATTATCTAATTCAAGAATAAAAACATAAGAACAGCATTTTTAAATGTAGTAAACTTCAAATAATACAATTTCTACCAGCCATTTTCATCATAATGTTGGGCACTCATTACCATAGATGTCCAGAATCCTTTTATTTTACCAAGCCAGTTTCTAGTGTCTAATAACCAGCCCCCTCCACACACACACACACACCTCTCTATTCCTGGTCCTGGCAAGCACCTTTGTATGTTATTTCTTCTAGGGTTACTATTTCAAATTTCTTCAGTCATGGAACTCCTTAATATGTGACACCTTTTGTGGCTGCCCACATATTTCACTCCACATCATGCCCTCAAGTTTCACCCTGTTGTTGCATATACCAGAATTTAGAAATCTGTCACAAATGGTACCAAGTGATGAGAAAGATAGAGTTAAGTAATACAGCAGATTTAGGAAAGTAAAAATGTTTTCAATTTATGCCCCAATAAAATTCAGACCCTTCTCAATAAGCATCTGTAGCTGCTGGTTTCATTAATCCTTTGTGCTAATGTATCTGCGTTCTCAGTCACATTACTATCCCCATCTTCATCTAGCATTAAAAAATAAAATAAAATAAATTTTCCTTTCTTTCCTAACTCAAGACCTCTATTTGTGTCTTTAAATTCAGCCAGCCTATGCATATTATATATAATGTCCAGAATAATTTTGCCTCTGGTCTGCCCAGCTATGATGATTTTAAATAGCTCTCCCTAAGGAAGCATTCTTGAAGCTCACTTTGCTCCTTATCTCCAAATTAATCTCATAGTGAATGAGATCCTCTCCCAGAGGAAACTTGCAAAAACCTTGCAAATGCAATCTTTTCTTTCCCTAGCCATTGTCATATTCATAATGAAAAGCCCTTCAACTTTGTGTCTGTCAATAAGAACACAGGACATGGTGGTACAGTGCAGGCTTTATGTGCTGGGTACCTCAATGTTGTTAACTGCACGTTCTAATTCACTGTGCACTTACAGTGTGTGCAGAACTACAAGAGCAGAGAAGTGAGGTCATATGTAAAAAACTCACTTTCAAAAGAAAATGTTAAGAATTCTTTTGGTTTGGCTGTGCTATCAGAGATAGAAAAATGCCACTCAGAAGTCACCTCCCACTGAAGAAGTATGTGGCTTTATTTTCTCTCTGAAAAGTTCAGAAAAAGAAAGATCAGGGCATGTCATTTTTCTAATATCATAATATGCAAAACTCAAGAACAACTGTAAAAGAGGATTACTCCAGGGAAGGAAAGATCAAATGGTTAATTAAAATTCATTTTATAAAATGATACCTTCCACAGATAGTAACTTGTGAGTAATTTAACATCCTGTTGAGATCACAGTTATTCCTAGGGCAGAAAAAGAGAACAATCTTATATCAGAAGGGAAAATGGAAAAACCACTATGACCGAATAGTGAGAACTTTCAAGATATCTAATATAATTTATTCTTCATATCAGATAAGAGAATTTCTGATATGATAAGCTAATGCATAATTTATCTCAAGACATTATATATTTACTGAATTTCAGAAAACATATCTACCTGATTCAGACACTGGAATTATTTCTCTCATATTTAGGTATCTTTAATAGATTGTGCCACAAATGTCCTGGCTTCCTATACTGAAGGTTTTGTAGTATCACCAATATACTATTAAATTTGAAAGAGGTTATTCTTTAGATACAAATTACTGAGTTTTTTTAAAATGCAGATACAGAATGAACCTATTTTCTTTTTTAAACTCTTTTAGTAATTTGGTGATGTACTGGAGAATATAAGAACTAAAGCTATAGATACACATATTTATAACTTGGGTACACATTGTATTTCTCCCTCACCACCACTGCCATTCAGTAAACAGCTATTTATCCATGCTCTGTCTATTTTGCATATTATCATCACATATTTGCACTAAATTGAATTGCCTCTTGTCTTAGCTGCGTGTGAGAACCCCAACAGCATTTGATTATACAGCCTGGATGGCCTCATGTTTTTCAATCTCCCCTAAGGATTCTAATGGACAGTAAACACTGACAATGATTGAAAATTCAGCCATCCCAAGAATTTTTAAAAAAGAGATCATTATTCCTAGCCATCATTTACACTCAAGTCTGTTTTAACCTAATCATTGCCTTTTTAAATTATTTTTGGGGCTGGAAAGATGGCTCAGCAGTTGAGAGCACTGACTATTGTCCCGGAGGACCTGAGTTCGATTCCGAGCATCCACAGGCAGCTAACAACTGTCTGTAATTCCAGATCTGACACTCTTACACAGTTATACATGCAGGAAAAATACCAATTCACATAAATAAAAAATAAATATTTAAAATTATTCTTGTACAGCAGCCAAACAGTACCTAGCATTTGGAAACTAAACTGCACTAACTCACATCATATTCCCCCTAAATGGGACACATAATACAACTAAAAGCTATAATGAACAGGAAAAAAAATAACCATAAGTGAACCAAAAGGGGTCATTTCTTTAATGGTTTTAAGAAAGAAGAAACGGCCATATAATGGATATGTTTAAAATTAATCAGAAAACCAGCTAATGACATTAGTAATGACCTGGACTCCAATTTCAAAGGCTTGGATTTAAGTTCTCATTGTGTTTGTCACTCAGTATAATTAAGGTCAAAATTTTAGTCACATAAAGCAGATAAATAATGTTGGCTGCAAGTAGCTAACTGCCACTGTGAAACCAAGCAACTATTTGGAATGCTGAAGCTCTGTGCTTCATAACCCCCTCAGCTATCCTGTAATGTACATGTCTTCAACTATTTACCCTGTATCATAAGACCATCCTAAAAAGAATGTGTCACCACTCATTAGAGTCACCTTAGTGATGTTTTCTTAGCAGCCTGTATCTCACAGTTATCTTTATCTGACCCCTGCAGTAAGAAGATATCTGAAGTACACACACACACACACACACACACACACACACACACACACACACACACACACAAACACACACATACAGGCGGGAACAGATTCTAAGGGATTTATCCTGTTTCCTCCTTTCTTTAAATGTAAGACATTTTGATTTACATATAGCTAATGAGAGGCCCTGAGGACCACTTTCTCAGCAATCTGCTAGAAAATACAGAGAAAACATATATTCTTATTCTGATTACCTTTAAAGTATATAATCTTAACAACATGATCAGTGTTGACACAGAGAATCTAGTGGCAGATTCTCCAGCCCCCACAAGCCTCCTTTATATATAAAGTATGTGATGGTGCTCAATATGCACTCATTGACCTGGATGTCAGCCAAGCTTGGGCAGCATGCTTGACTCCATTCACAGAGATTCTCATTTCCACAGTGGTCCTTCTCATTTCTTTGTCATCATCATTTTGGAGTTTCATAGCATAAAATTGTGGAGATTATTAAAACTGGTCAGTTACATTTTAATTGGATTGTTTAAGGGTTGTTTTGATTTTTTTTCTTATAGCTCTCTAATAAAAGAAGTAGTTGTATACCATCATTGGTTCCCTTGGTAGCTGTGTTTCACATCTGACTGAAACAACAACAAATTTAAGAAAGACATATTAGCAATTGTATAGTTTTTCACCTATAATTCATGAGTGTTGACCTTGATAATTGGCTTCCACAATTTTATTCACATGATTGGGGAAAAAAAATCTTTAAACAAAGTCTCAAAGACTCTGCATCTGAAAAATAAAGTTTAAGAATTTTTACCTCATTGTAGTTGCGTGTGTTTTTAGTAGTTATTAATCAGAATCAAATTCAGAACCCAGTGGGCCAAAACATGTAAATGGAGGCAGAGATTTTTGTCTGGTCCATCCATTTTACCCTGCAGTCATTTCCAAATTACAACATAGAGCCTTAAATTAATTATAAATGTTTGGCTGATGGCTCAGGCTTATTACTAACTGACTCTTACATTTAAATTAACTCATTTCTAGCAATCTGTATTATCATCACAAGTCTCATGGCTTACTGGTCCTTTCCCATCTTGCTTCTTGGATAGCTCACAGTGTCTCTTACAATTCCACCCCTCTTCCTCCTGGTCTTCAGTTTGTTTGAACCACCTAACCTTATCTTTGACATAGGCCAAAACTGCTCTGTTATCAACCAATGAGAGTAACCCACAGTTATAGTGTATAGAAGGACCATCCCACAGCATTTCTCCCTTTTCTGACTAATCGAAAGATTTTAACTTTAACATAATAAAATTACATATAACAAAACAGTTATCAAGCAAGAATTATAGTTACAATATCAAGTCTATTTTTATTTGACAAAATCAGAGAAAATATTCAATATCTATCTTATTTTTTGATGATTCTAATGTTTCATATCTAATTTACTTTTTGTCATAACTAATGATAATTTTGACTATCAAGTCTTCAACTCCATTAACTACCCAGAAGAATATAATACTAACAACTGAGACATTTGGATGCCTGGACAGTCACCCAAAGTTCTTCTGCAACATTGAGGCATCAATCTTAGTCTACATGCCAAGAATATCTGGCAAACTTTTCAGTGAAGGAGGAAATTTGAAAAATTATTCCACTTTTGACTTAATTTTAGGAGTCAAGATATTTTTAAAATATATAGGTTGGTTTAGTTCAACAGCTCTTATAATCAAATATCTCATAGTAGTCAAGAATTTTTAAGACAACATAATTATATACACAATCCATAATAATATACATAACCCAAACTTCATATTGTCAGAGATTGTGCTATAGTTTAAGCTGGCAGACAGCAGCTGGGAAAATCCACTCTGTTATGTGGCCCATGTGAGAGACTTTGGAAACCTGCCATACTTAGCTCATGGTGGCCAGTGGCCAGCTTTATCTCACAGGCAGCTATTGGGAGAGGTGTCTCTCTGTAGAACATGAGACTTTTAACCTCAGGGTCTTGGGTGTGAGTCCCACATTGAGCGCCAAATAACATGGAAAATGGAATCAAGTCAGGTTTACTAATAGGCAAAATCAATACAGTACACTCACAATACAGAAACAAATCAATAAGGTCACTGAGAATCCAGCTGTTGCTGCCACTTTGTTCCCAAAGGAAATGGGGCAGGTCCAGAGAAGGTCACCAAACTGTGATTTCAGCAAGCTCTCCACAATCCAAGAGAAGGGCCACCTATTCTCCATCCCATCATGTCTCTTCAGAGAAGACCATGCTCATTGTGTCAAGCCACCACTACCTACTGGCTAGCTGAGCAGTGTCAGTGATTCCCACATTAACACATGCACTAGGGAGTGCAAGCTGATTTCACTTGGTGTTCCTGAAGGACTTATGAAAGAGGAAAAGAAGTTTCTGTTGTGAAACCAATTGTTCATAGAAATGTTTGTTAAAGACGGCCAATTAATCAACTGGGTACCTATGAGATTCTTCACATATCTGCTCCTTTTTTGTTATTACTAAAACATGTCTACCAAGGGAATATAAAGCAACTAAAACTAACAGAATGATTTGTCTTCATGAAAATACAAATTAATTTCTATCTGGTTGATAAAGACAGGAAATGAAACCAGACTACCACGAAAGCTAAGTAGATGCATGGTTTGAGGGAGTATGGTGATGATGGTGATGGTGGTGATCCTGGTGGTTTTAGGTTCTTGTTTTTGTTTGTTTTGTAGGGTTTTTTTCCTTGTTTACATATCTGCTTGGTACAGCATGTGAAATCTAAGATTATGATTTTGCCAGAATATCAAGAATCATCACTTCCTAAGGGATTTACATTGTTCTCTCCTCCTAGTTATTCTCCCAAGATTTCTCCATCTCCCAAAATACCAAAGAGAAAAATGAGGCCATAATACTAATGCATGGATTTTGTTTGAAGCTAAAGCTCCTTAATAAAAAAATAAATAAATAAATAATTATTAAATTGGATAATTATCATTGAAAGAAAAAGAAGGTACTATATAGTACTAATTCAGATTGTACTGAAAGAAACTCAGAGCCAAATACCTCGGGGAAAGGCTCAAATATCAGAGAGAGGAAACACCACAGTCAAATCTCACCCAGCTATCTTCTAACTTCTTCAGCCTTGCTCCTGGTCACTTCTTCCTACAAGTTCTTAAATAAATCTCACCAGCTGTATCACCCTAATCCCAGTTTAGGATTAAGGGCAGGAACTACTCTATTTGGTAGTCAGTCTTGAACTCACAGAAACACAGAAAGTTCTGTCTCTGGAGTTATGGGATTAAGGACATAGGTCACATCTCCCAGGCTTTCCCTGTTTTGGGATTAAAGGTGTGTGCCATTGGACCCCTGCTGTTTGGCCTTGTACTCAAAGATCAATTCCTGAGCTATGTCTGCCTAGTTTTTGACTGGGTGTTGATCTCTAGATACTACAGGTTTTATTAAATATTTAACATATCATCACAGTATTATCTAAATGACTTTTAAGCCCAGGTCACAGAATAATCACAGCCTTAAGCTTCCAAATCAAATTAATATAGTTCTGTCAAACAGGCAAGAAGCCATTTGCTCACAGTTTGAGGCTGCAGTGAATTTATTTTAGGAAAATATGCTCATGAAACATTTGTAAAGAAAAACATCCTCGAATTAGATTTTGAACAATTATAAAGTAACTTTGTAGGAGCTGCAATTAAACTCTTTGTGTGATATGTAATTAAATAATTCAAAGCAAAAAACTACTTTGCTGAAAGCTCATGTTCTTGAAACTATTTTATGAACTCTTTTCAGGTAATTTCAGATTAATCTGTTAACTTCTGCTAATTAGACTATAAAAGAAATTAGTAAATTAACTGTGGCTACCTTACAATACTGTTCTGTGAGATTAGGGTGAGAAGAAGATTTGCTTAAAGTAACTTCAGAATTAGCTTAAAGATTAAAACAGTCAAATTAAATGGGGAGTCTGAAGAAAGAGAAATGAGCACTATTAGAACAAAGCAAACTCATAATGCCTCTAGACGTGATGTATAAAAGAATGTTAAATTATAACACAATAAAAGCAGGTGCTTCATCCAATTGAATTATTCGAAGTCTAGTATATACTATTACAATTAATGACACAAAAATGTGTACCAAATTAAAATTATATACCGCTTATAAGAAAATATCTCATAATTTCATATCTAAAAATGTTTTTAACATTCTGCTGTCATAGATGGAACTTTGTTTTCATCCTTCTTACTATGACAAGTCTTGACTTTAATCTTGTATAATGACAAATGTCACCACACAAAGTATGAGTTCTTCTTCCTGCTAGTGTGGTCTGGATATCCATCATGCCAGCTGACTTCAAGAAATGTGAAGAGGTCTCTGGAAACAAAGGGTTGATGGTTAGCAATAAACCACCCAAGAGGGTATCCTTTCCAGAGCTTTGGGTTTACCGTGTGACATCAACCTTACAGTGTAGCCATCATATAGCTCCTTCTGTTTTTATTAAGGTTAATTTTTGTAACATCAATATGTCCTCATGCTATCTATCTTCCTAGAAGAAACAACTGTCTTCATTGCAGGAATTGATAGACATGTGTGTGCAGCATATACATAAGAGAAAATACAATCCCAGAGGAGAAATCTAAGGCTAGCTTTGTTCTTCTCTAAACTAGAAACAAAATCTATTAAGTCAACATGTCCTGGCATTCTGCTAGTTGGAGTAAATGCTTCCATTTGGGACATAGTGAGCTCTGTCTCTCTCTCTTTGTCTCTCTGTCTCTCTCTGTCTGTCTCTCTCTCTCTCTCTCTCTCTCTCTGTCTCTCTCTCTCTCTCTCTCTCTCTCTCTCTCTCTCTCTCTCTCTCTCTCTCTCTCTCTCTCTCTCTCTCTCTCTCTCTCTCTCTCTCTCTCCAGATCAGCCTGTGGCCACATAGACCTTCTGGCAGTTCCACAGAGTACTCTCCTCCCTGTTCTAGTCAAGAGCACTCTCCTTCAGATATAACTCATGGTTTGCTGTTCTCATCTGGTTTCTGTACACATGTGTCTTAGAGCCCTTCTGAGACTACTCTATCTAGGCAGCAAGTCATTTCACTGTTTTGTACTAAGCCACAATATATATCTCTGTATTCCCTCTCTCCCTTCTTCTTTATACATATAAAAAACAAAATAGGTACATTCTTGATATTTTGCACAGATGAAACTCCAGCACCTACCTAAGTGCCTTGTACAAGTAAATATTTAAATTATTCTTGAATTGATCTACAAAGTATAATTTTATTTGGAAAAATTATAGCTAGCATTCATCGTTTTCTTGATAAAACTCTCTTGTGAGTTAGGTAATCATTATCTAACTGCTCAGCCCTTCTTCTGGTACCAGATAATTCTGAAAATGCTCAACTTCCTTTCTCATTAATTTATTATTATAATAAAGTTTATAATGTATACTGAAGAATGCTGGGGATTATTCACATCTGTATTATTAAAATTATTCAACACTTCTCTGACTTCTTATTATTTCCTATCTGTGGTGGTTTGAATATGAATGATCACCATATGTTCTTATATTTGAATTCTTGGATATTAGGGAGTGGTGTTACCTGATAGTGATAGAAGATGTGGCCTTACTGGAGTGGGTATGGCCTTGTCTAAGAAGGCCTTCACACCTAGTGTGTCACTAGGTGCAGGCTTTGGGTTTTCAAAACCCAAGCCAGGCTCAGTGGCTCTCTATCTATTTATCTAGCTCCATGTTGTTTGCAGATGAGGTGAGTGGTGATCTTGATGTAGAATTTCAAGCTACTTCTTCAGTACATTGTCTGCCTATATACTGCTAGTCTTCCTGCCATGATGACAGTGGATTAAACCTCTGGGCTGTAAACCAGCCCCAATTAAATGTTTTTCTTTACAAGAGTTGTTATGGTCATGATGTCTCTTCACAACAATAAAATCCTGAGACACTATCATTGAATTTAAATCATTTTCCCAAACTTTCTTTTTGTGGTGTTGGCAACTTTCTAAAGAGTCACCGTTGTCAACAATCAAAGGGAGTTACTCTTCAAGGTCTATATTTTGGAAGTAAGAAATGCTTAGCTATTTATTTTAGGTAACTTTCATGAAAATGGGAACCCATTTCTAAAAATCACTGCAGTCTCCTCCCAGTATATTTTAAGAATTAAATTACTTACACTTCACTTGATTCTAAAATAGTGTATCATCATAAAGCAATTCTTTGAGCCTTGGACCTACATTTTGTCTCAAGAGAGAAGGTATAATATTTTTCAAATCTGGAGCTCTTTGATTGGGGGTGTGTTGGATATTTTTCCAGAATTATAGTTTAATGTTAAACTTTAAAACGCCATCTCCTCATTGTAAAATAGCCAGTGCTTTCCTGCTGGAAATTGCTAGTTCTGGGCTTGCTCATTGTATCTTTTCAATTGCACCATATTTCAAATACAAAATTTTAGTAATTGCAACTTGGCCAGAATGAAACAGAAAGCCTCAAAGCCAAGCATTTTATAAACTGGAGATGTTTTACAATTTGAGAGAAAGTAAAGTCTGTTTTTTATGTTCAAACCACACAGATCAAACTTTATTTCTGATTTTTTTTAATACAGATTTGTATCAATATACAAGAAGTTTCTTTAAAAGAGACTATAAATGTATTGTGTTACAAAAGGAACCCGAGATAGTTCATTATTGTTCTAAAACCTCACAATAAGGGGACAATTTTAAGGGAGTGTTTTTTTAACTATAGCCTCAAAATGGTATTTTACTTTATTTATCCACTTCAAAAACTAAACACTTTTACCAAAAAAAATATTACAGAAAGGATATGAAAAGATATCTCAGTAGTTAAGAATACTAGCTGTTCTTCTGAAGTTTTGGATTCCTAACACCGACATGGTGACTCACAACCTTCTGTAATTCTAGCTCCAGAAGATCAGCCATTCTCTTCTGGTCTCCAGAGATACGAGGCATACCTTTGGTACACAAACATAGATGAAAGTAATACACACACATACACACACACACACAATAATTTTTTAAAATTAATGTTATAGAGGGTGACAGTTTAGCTCCTTTAGACTCCATAAGCAGTCAGACAAAAACATGGGGGAAAGCTTCATGACAATAAATTTGGCAATGGCTTCTTGGTTATAACACCTAAAGCAAAGCTTTAAAAGCAAAAATAGACAAATAGAACTGTAACAAATATATTCGCACATACAATGACACAGAAAAAGATATTCTCAGATTAGGAAAAAATATTAACATATTTCAGCGTAAGCTAACAGCTAGAATTTATGAAACTTTATTTTATTATACACACAATCTAATATCCAGGTTCAAATGTAGAGAAGTAAATAAATAGAGAACATGTGGCATATATACACAGTAGAATTATCTCCAGCCATAAGGAAGAACAAATTTAGATCATGTACAAGAAAATGGATATAATTAGTCACAATCATATTAAATAAATTAAGTTACTCTCAGAAAAAAAAATCAAATGTTTTCTCTCATTTCTTTTAGATTATCCACAGGTAAAAAAAATTATGTTCCATCTATATGTGAAATATATAAAAGTAAATTGTCTAAGAGACTAAAGAAAGATAACAGGAGAAGAAAGAAATAAAAAGGAGTAGAAGAAATTGTTCAACATACAATACATACCTTATAAGAAATGAATGAATGGATTTTTAAACAATAGCAAACTGGAATATAGTTTTGTAAAGACACTTCATAAATAGCTCACGAGTATATATTATAAAAAAGTCTCAGCTACACTGGTTACTACAGAAATACAAATCAACCCCATAATAAAAACATCACGCCACACCATTAGGACAGCTAGTTCCCAAAACACAGAACATGATGAGTGTTGGCGAGTTTAAAGAGAATGTAGAAGTTTTGTGCACTATGATTGGGACTGTAAAATGGTGCAAACTTTTGTAGACAGCAATGGGAAAGCTCTTTAAAAATTAAAAATGGAATTACCATATGGCCTATATGTCTGAATTTTGGTATACTAAAGAGAACTTTTTAAGATTTACCTATTCTATTGCACCATTTGTGTACCTGGTACCCAGGAAAGCCAGAAGAGAGCATCAGATACCTTAGTATTGAAGTTACAGATGGTTGCGAAAAGACATATGGGTACACAATCCAGATCCTCTGTAAGAGTAGTAAGAGCTCTAAAATGCTAAACCATCTCTCCAGCCCCTGAGGATTTTTTATTAGAAAACTTCAATGAGATATTTACAATTACTATGTTGACATTAGAAATATTCTCAGTAGTCAAACGTCAAAGAAACCCATATGTCTATCAAAAATGGATGAATAAACAAGATACAGTAATCTATGTAGTGAAGTATTATCCAGTCTGAAAAAGAAAGAAATCCTCCATAGGCTGAGCTCTACAATACTATTTTTAAAAGAATGATAAGCCAGGCTCTGTAGCCCAGGAGGAGGGAAAAAAACTAGATGCTAGAAACACAGTAGTAACAAAAAGCACCAAAGAGGAAGACTAGCTCAGATCCATGCGTTATCCTGCTGGACATCTGGAAACTCATTGAGACTACTTGATTCTCTGTCCAGTGACTCTATTTTATACCAACTAATAAAACAAAGACATATTTTGACTACAGACTAGAAGTCTTTATTGCCTAGGCTTTTATAATAAGACACATGAACTCATGGCTCTGAGCACACTTAAACGTGAGAATATTGAAATCAGTTTTACTCTAAGAATGGTACCAATAAGGTATCCATAAACAAAAAAAAGACATAGTTACAAACATCATTTTATGTATCACAGAGGCCATTCCACTTACACATTACATTTACTGTGCCACCAAATGATACAGCCAGAGAGGGCATCAGAGTTGCAGAGAGAGTTTGCTAAAATACAAACCACTGGGTCCAATGGTCCAACTCAATAGGTCAGGCATAAAGCCCAAGAGTCTCCATTTCTAGCATGATCCCAGTTGATACTGACACAGCTGATAGAAAGTCTGGAAAATCTTATACAAATTATTATTTATGCATAGTAAGATAAGTCAATGTCACATGAGGACATTTTTTACTCTTTTTAATGAATTTGTTATAACATTTTAACAGACACTTGTACTGTGTTTATATTCATCCCTGCCTCACCACACTCTTTATCCAATTCTCCTTTCAGGCTCCCCTTTCTCACCTGCAAAGAGTCTGACTTTTGCTTTCATGTCATAAAAGAAAGCATTCTCCACACCCCCATTACACTTTTTGGGCCCCCTTCCTTCTCTTTAGAATTCATTTTCCCATCTTATAGCCCCCTTGTACTTTCATAGAATATAGATGTTTAATTCTAGATTATGCATGTGGTGGTTTGAATAGAAATGGCCTATAGACTCCTATGTTTGAATGTTTGACCCACAGCACGTGGCACTATGGGCAGGTATAGTCTTGTTGGACTAGGTTTGCCTTTGGTAGAGGAAGTGTGTCATTTCAGGGTGGGCTTTGAAATCTCAAATGCTCAAGTCAGGCACAATGTGGCATTCTCTCTTTCTGCTGCATTCAGATTCAGGTTTAGAACTCTCATCTACCTCCCCAGAAACATGTCTGCCTGTGTGCCACCATGCTTCCCACTATGATGAAAATGGACTAAAACACTGCACTATAAAGCAGCCCCAATTACATATTTTCTCATAACAGTTGCCATGTTATTTCACTTAAGATGATAGCCTCCAATTTCATCCCTGGAAATGAAAGAATTTATTTCTTCTTTACTATTGGATAAAGCTGTTGATGGACATATAGGCTGGTTCCATGTCTTAGCTATTGTGAATAGTGCTTCAATTATCATAGAGGTGTAATATCTATGTCATGATGACTTAGAGTCCTTTGAGTATGTGCCCAACAGTGAGATGGGTGGCTGGGTCCTCTGGTAGTTCTTTTTTTCAGTTTTGAGAAACCTACATAAAGATTTGTATCACTTTACATTGTACCAATTTACATTACCATGGCAACAATTGATGGTTTCTCTTTACCTACATACTCACCAGCATTTACCTCGCTTTGGCCATTTTTGGTGTGGTGGTCATTCTAACTTGGAAGAGATAAAACTTCAATGCTTGAGTTTACTCCTTGGTCCATTGGTATATTTTATTGGTCTGAATATCTTGTTTTGCACCAGTATCAGAGTATTTGTTACTGTGAACTGTAATATAATTGAGATTAGACATTGTGATATATCACGCATGGTTCTCTTGGGACTGCTTGGACTATTGGGAGGTATTTTGTGCTTCCATGTAAATTTTAGTGGTATTTTTCTATAGCTATGAAAAATATAATTGGAGTTTTAAAGAGGATTGGGTTGAATCTCTATATCAATTTGATAAATTTTACAGTATTAATTCTGCCAAACCAAAAGCATGGGAGATCCTTCCATTGTGTGGTGTCCATTTCAATTTCTTTTCTTCAGTGTTTTAATGATTTCATTGTACTGGTCTTTTACATCCTTGGTTAGGTTCAGTCCTGAATATTTTATAGTAAAGATGCTTGACAGACTTTAATATCCCTTCATAATAAAATTCCTGATAAAAGTCTGAATAGAAGAAACATAGCTCAACATAACAAATGCTACATAAAAATCATAGACAATGTTATGAAATTGGGAGAATTGAAAGAACTTCCTTTAAAATTGGGAATGAGACAAGGACATCCTCTCTTGCTCTTATTCAGTAAAGTGCTTAAGTCTTAGCTATGACAATGAGAAAAATAAATAGATATAAATAGAAAAGTAAGAAATTAAATTACACAATTTTACATATGACATGAACAAATACTTAAAATATCCTAATGATTCCATAGATACTCTTAAATTAAATACTCTCAGCAAATTAACAGTATAAAAAGTCAGTAGCTTTTTCATATTCCATTAAGGACTTATCTATGAAAGGAAGTGTGGAATCTAATTCAAGATGGTGGAACACGTAAATTAAATGTATATTTTTCTACTTTAAAGGGTAGTGTTTGCCTCAGTTCATTATTTATTAATAGATAAGAAAGATGATTTGATTCCAGCTTTGTAGATAGATTTCTGATTTGTTGAGCATAACATTATAATTTCCACTCCTAATATAAGGGCACATATATATGTAAAAGAAACACTACTAAAGCTCAAACCCCATATAATTTCTCACACTCTAATCATGGAAGATGTCAATGCCCCACTTTAACCCTTGAATAGGTCAACCAGATAGAGACTCAACAGAGAAATAAAGGGTCTAATGGAGGTTATGATGCAAATGGATTTAATAGACATTTACAGAAGCTTCCACCCAAACACAAAAGAATATACATATTTCTCAGCACCACATGGAACTTTCTCTAAAACTGGCCACATAATTGGTCATAAAGCAAATATTAATAGATACAAAAAATTAAAACAATGCCTTGTATCATATCACACAACCAAGGTCAAAACTTAGAGTTCAACAACATCAAAAATCACAGAACGCCTACCAATTCATAGAAACTAAACACCACTCAACTGAACCACCTCTGGGTCAAGGAAGAAATTAAGAAAGAAATCAAAGCCTTCCTAGAGTTCAACAAAAATGAATTCACAACATACCCAAACTTGTGGAACACAATGAAAGCAGTCTTAAGAGGAAAATTCATAGCACTAGATGCCTATATGAAAAATCTAGCCCATCGGTTCCGGTTCCACTCACAGGACCGGGTGCTGTCTGCAGAGTGAGTCCCAGCACACTCTGTAGCAGGCTCAGATAAAGTCTGCCTGTCACCATACCCCAGCTGCTGCTGAGGGAATTTGCATGGCTACCCACCTCACCTCCAACTGAGTGAACAGATAACAACAGGGGTCCCTGAAGGACAGACTCAGACCCCATCCAGAAGGGTGACAGGAGGCACATAAATCCGAGTGCAACAACTGACCACCTAATCCTGAACCACTGAAGCCATGGGAAAACGTCAGTGCAAAAACTTGCATAATAGTACAAAGAACAACAAGGTAACTCCAGAAGAAAGTGGCAATCTTACAAATACAAGATGTGAACTGAGCAACGAAGAGGAAACAAAAGGAAACAACACCAAAAATTCCTTTTTGGTGATCATCGAAGCTCTCAAAGAAGATATGAAAAATAGCCTTAAAGAAATAGAAGCAAATACAAACAAAAAATTGGAAGAGATGAACAAATCTATGAAAGAAACATGCCAGGAACTAAAAGCTGAAATAGAAGCAATAAAAAAAGCAAAAAAATGAGGCAAAGATGAAAATAGAAAATCTGAAGAAAAAAAGCTGGAACCACAGAAACAAGCATAACAAACAGAGTTCAAGAGATGGAAGATAGAATATCTGAAGTAGAAGACTCAGTAGCTCAAATAGATATATCAGTCAAAGAAAATAGTAAAACTAAAAAAGCCATAACTCAAAATGTTCAGGAAATCTGGGACACCATGAAAAGACCTAATTTGAGAATAATAGGAATAGAAGAAGGAGAAGAATACCAGCTCAAAGGCACAGATAATGTTTTCAATAAAATCATAGAAGAAA
>PVIH01007249.1:0-37154 GCA_004025045.1 Sigmodon hispidus | reverse complement strand
GATACAAGAAGCTTACAGAACACCAAATAGATATGACCCCCCAACAAAGTCAGCGCACCACATTATAATCAAGCCACAAAACATACAGAACAAAGAAAAAATTTTAAGAGCTGCAAAAGAAAAGGGCCAACTCACATAAAAATGCAGACCCATCAGAATAACGCCTGACTATTCAATGGAAGCGATGAAAGCTAGAAGGACATGGTCAGAAGTTATACAGATGCTAAAAGAGCATGGCTGCCAAACTAGAATACTATAACCTGCAAAATTATCAATCACCATAGATGGAGTAAACAAGGTATTTCAGGACAAACTCAGACTGAAGGAATATCTATCTACCAATCCAGCACTACAGAGAGTATTAGAGGGAAACCTCCAACCTAAGGACCCCAGATACACCCACGAAATCACAAACAATCAAAATTCAACAGAAGAATACCCCAGAGAAAGGAAATACAAACAAGTTACCACCAAAAATGGCAGGAAATATGAATCAATGGTCACTAATTCCCCTTAATATCAATGGTCTCAACTCTCCTATAAAACGTCACACACTAACAAGATGGATACAACAACAGAAGCCATCCTTCTGTTGCCTACAAGAAACACACCTCAACTGCAAAGACAGACACAGGCTTAGAATAAAGGGTTGGGAAAAGATTTTCCAGTCCAATGGTCCTAAGAAACAAGCGGGGGTTGTAATCCTAATATCTAACAAAGTAGACTTTAAGCTAAAAGCAATTAAAAGGGACCAAGATGGTCACTACTTATTCATCACAGGAAAAATTGGTCAAGAGGAGATTTCAATCTTGAATATTTATGCCCCTAATATAAGGGCACCTACTTATGTAAAAGAAACACTGCTAAACCAGAATACCACATCAATTCTTACACCCTAATAGTGTAAGACTTCAATACCCCACTTTCAACCATGAATAGATCAACCAGACAGAGTCTCAACAGAGAAATAAGGAGTCTAAAAAAGGTTATGATGCAAATGGATTTAATAGATATCTACAGAAGCTTCCACCCAAAGGCAAAGGAATAAACATATTTCTCAGCTCCTCATGGAACTTTCTCCAAAACTGACCACATAATTGGTCATAAAGCAAATATCAACAGATACAAAAAAAAATGGAAATAATCCCTTGTAGCATATCGGACAATCAGGGCCTAAAGCTAGAGTTCAACAACATCAAAACACAAAGAAAGCCTACCAACTCATGGAAACTAAACATTACTCAGCTGAACCATCTCCGGGTCAAGGAAGAAATTAAGAAAGAAATCAAAGTCTTCCTAGAATTTAATGAAAATGAATCCACAATGTATCCAAACTTGTGGGACACAATGAAAGCAGTCTTAAGAGGAAAATTCATAGTGCTAGATGCCTATATGAAAAACCTAGAGAAATCCCACACTAGAGACCTAACAGCTCACCTGAAAGCCATAGAACAATTAGAAGCGAACTCACCTAGAAGGAGTAGACGGTAGGAAATAATCAAGCTTAGATTTGATACAATTGAAATAAAAAGAACAATACAAACAATCAACGAATCTAAGAGTTGATTCTTTAAGAAAGTTAACAAGATAGATAAGCCCTTAGCCAAACTAATCAAGAAACAGAGAGTGTTCAAATCAACAAAATCAGAAATTAAAAGGGGGATATAAGAACAGACCCCTAGGAAATACAGAGAATTATCAGATCATATTTTAAAAATCTGTATTCCACAAAAATGGAAAACCTAGAAGAAATGGACAGCTTTCTGGACAGGTACCATCTACCAAAATTAAGTGAAGATCAGATTAATTTCCTAAATAGGCCTATAACCCTTAAGGAAACTGAAACTGTCATTAAAAACCTCCCCAAAAATAAAAGCCCTGGTCCAGATGGTTTTAGTACTGAATTCTACCAGACATTCAAAGAAAAATTACTACCGTTACTCCTCAAACTATTTCACACGGTAGAAACTGAAGGAATATTGCCAAATTCCTTTTATGAGGCCACAATTACCCTAATACCCAAGTCACTCAAAGACACAACAAAGGAGAATTACAAACCAATTGCACTCATGAATTTCAATGCAAAAGTTCTCAACAGAATTTTGGCAAACTGTATACAATAATGTATAAAAGTAGGCTTCATCCCAGAAATGCAGGGCTAGTTTAACATACGAAAAACTGTAAATGTTATCCATCATATAAACAAATTAAAGGAACAAAACCACATGATCATATCCTTAGATGGGGAAAAAGCCTTTGACAAAATCCAACACTCCTTTATGATTAAAGCCCTGGAGAGATCAAGAATACAAGGAGAATACCTAAATATAATTAAGGCAATTTACAAGAAGCTGACAGCCAGTATCAAACTTAATGGAGAAAAACTCAAAGCAATTCCACTAAAATCAGGAACTAGACAAAGATGTCCTCCCCCCCTTAACTATTCAATATAGTTCTCGAAATTTTAGCTAAAGCAATAAGGGAACGAAAAGAGATAAAGGTGATACAAATTTGAAAAGAAGAAGTGAAGCTATCTCTATTCGCAGATGATATGATTGTATGCATAAGTGACCCACAAAATTCTTCCAAAGAACTGCTACAGCTGATAAACACCTTCAGCAATGTAGCAGGTGTCAAAGAAATCAGTAGTCCTTCTATACACTAAAGATAGAAGAGCTGAAAAAGAAATAAGGGAAACATTACCCTTCATAATAGCTGCAAATAGTATTAAATACCTTGGAGTAACTATAAGCAAACAAGTAACAGACCTATTTGACAAAAATTTTAAATCACTGAAGAAAGAAATTGAAGAGGATATCAGAAAATGGAAAGCTCTCCCATGTTCCTGGATTGGTAGGATCAACATAGTAAAAATGGCAATTCTACCAAAGGCAATCTACAGATTCAATGCACTGCCCATCAAAATCCCAACACAAAAATTTTTGGAGCAAAAGAACAATGCTCAATTTCATTTGGAATAACAGGAAATACCCAAATTGCCAAAATAACTTTACTCAACAAAAGAACCTCAGGAGGTATCACCATCTCTGACTTCAAGCTATACTATAGAGCTACAGTAATAAAAGCAGCCTGGTACTGGCATAAAAAAAGACTTGTGGATCAATGGAATAGAATTGAGGATCCAGACATTAACCCAAAATCATATGAACACCTGATCTTCGACAAAGAGGCCCAAAACATTCAATGGAAAAAAAGATAGTATATTTAACAAATGGTATTGGCATAGCTGGATGGAAGTGTATAGAAAAATCCAAATGGATCCGAGCCTGCCACCCTGCACAAAACTCAAATCCAAGTGGATCAAAGACCTCAACTTATACCTAGCCACTTTGAACTTGATAGAAAAGAAAGTGGAAAATACACTTCTACGAATTGGCACAGGCCACCACTTCCTAAATATAACACCAGTGGCACAGACACTAAGACCAACAATCAATAAGTGGGATCTCCTGAAGCTAGGAAGCTTCTGCAAAGCCAAGAACACTGTCAATAGGACAAAACGCCAGCCTACAGAATGGGAAATATTATCACCAACCTTACAAGTGATAGGGGACTGATCTCTAAGATATATAAAGAGCTCAAGAATCTAGATCCCAAAACCTTGAATAACCCTATCAAAAAATGGGGTACAGATCTAAAAAGGGAATTCTCAGCAGAGGAACTATGAATGGCTGAAAGGCACCTGAAAAAAGTGCTCATCATCTTTAGCCATCAGAGAAATGCAAATCAAAACAACTTTGAGATACCACCTAAAACCTGTTAGACTGCCTAAGATTAAAGGCACAGATGACAGCCTATGTTGGAGAGGATGAAGAGCAAGGGGAACACTCCTCCATTGTTGGTGTGAGTGTAAGCTTGTTCAGCCACTTTGGAATGCAATATGGTGGTTTCTCAGAAAATTGAGAATCAATCTCCCCAAGGACCCAACAATACCACTTCTGGGTGTATACCCTAAAGAGGCACATTCACACTCCAAAGGTATTAGCTCAATATGTTCATAGCAGCATTATTTGTAATAGCAAGAACCTGGAAACAACCTAGATGTCCCTCAACTGAAGAATGGATTAACAAACTGTGATACATCTACACAATGGAATACTACTCAGCAGTAAGAAAGAATGATATCCTAAAATTCACAGGCAAATGGATGGATTTTGAGAATATCCTCCTAAGCGAGGTATCACAAACTCAGAAAGATAAGCAGGGGATGTACTCACTCATTAGTGGTCTCTAAACAAACAAACAAGAAAAAAAGCTAAGCATGCCCAAGCTGCAAACCACAACCACTGAACAGCTTGGGATCAGAGACACCCTGGACTGACCCTTTGGATCCCACTCCAACTATAGAAACACCAGACTCACTCTTGAGGGAGGGGGGAGAAAACTGGATTTGCCAGGGGTGGAGACTAATCTAAGCATTATTGGATCAGTGAGACCATAGAACTGTCTGCTCCCTGCCCAGGGAGGGAATGGGGAGTTATGGAGAAGAAAAAATGCCCTGATGTGGCAGGAGGGGGAAGGGACCTTGAATAAGGATATACAGGGATCAAAAAAAAAAATTCAGAGGGGAAGCTGAACACAAAGTAAATATATGTGTAGCAATCTTATTTGCATTATCACCCTTGATAAGTCATGCTTATGATTTTTATCTTCTTCATAGTTATTGTTAACTTATCAGCATTTTAAATTCATTTTACTGTTTTTCTTGATAAATACAAAATAAATAAAGAAGGAAATAAATAAAGAAGGAAAAAAAGAAAAAAAAGGAATACAGGAGAAATATCTAAATATAATAAAGGCAATTTACAAGAAGCTGAGAATCAACATCAAACTAAATGGAGAAATACTCAAAGCAATCCCACTAAAATCCAAAATGAAACAAGGTTGCCCCTTCTCTCTTTATCTATTCAATACAGTACTCAAAGTTTTAGCTAAAAAATAATAGAACAAAATGAGAGTAAGGGGATACAAATTGGAAAAGAAGAAGTAAAACTATCTTTATTTGCAGATGATATGATTGTATACAAAAGTGACCCACAAAATTCTTCCAGGGATATTCTGCAACAGATAAGCACCTTTCGCAATATAGCAGAATACAAGATTAACTCAAAGAAATCAGTAGCCCTCTCATACGCTAAAGATAAAAGGATTGAAAAAGAAATAAGGACAATATCACCATTCATAATAACATTAAATACTTGAATTAACTATAACCAAGGAGGTAATAGATCTATTACAGAAAACTTTAAATCACTGAAGAAAGAAATTGAAGAAGATATCAGAAAATGTAAAGATCTCCCATGTAACTGGATAGGTAGGATCAACATAGTAAAAATGGCAATCTTACCAAAAGCAATCTACACATTCAATGCAATTCCCATCAAAATCCCAACATAATTTTTGCAGACATTGAAAGAATGATACTCAATTTCATTTTGAATAAAAAGAAAGCCAGGATTGCCATAACAATTTCGCTCAACAAAAAAAACTAAGGCATTACCATCCCCAACTTCAAATTATACTATAGAGCTACAGTAATAAAAACAGCCTGGTACTGGCATAAAAACAGACTTGTGGATCCATGGAATCAAACTGAAGATCCTGACATTACCCAGAAACCTATGAATACCTGATTTTTGACAAAGAGACCCAAAATATTCAATGGAAAAAAGATAGTATCATTAACAACTGGTGTTGGCATAGCGGGATGTTAGTGTGTAGAAAACTGCAAATACATCCAAGACTATCCACCCAGTACAAAACTCAAATCCAAGTAAATCAAAGACCTCAACACAAACCCAGCTATACTGAATTTGAAAAAAAAAAGTGAGAACTACCCTCCAATACATTGGCACAGGTGACCAAAATATAACACCAGTAACACAGATATTAAGAACAACAATCAATGAGTGGGACCCCTGAAACTGAGAAGCTTCTGTAAGCCAAAGTGGCAGAGGACTGATCTCTAAAATATATAGAGAACTCAAGAAATTGGAACCCAAAACCTTGAATTACCCAATCAAAAAATGGGGTTCAGAACTAAAAAGGGAATTCTCAGCAGAATAATTACAAATGGCTGAAAGGCTCTTGAAAAAGTGCTCATCATCTTTAGCCATCAGAGAAATGCAAATCGAAATAACTTTGAGATACCACCTTACTCCTGTCAGATTGGCTAAGATTCAAAACACAGAAAACACCCTATGCTGGAGAGGTTTTGGAGCAAAGGGAACACTCTTCCATTGTTGGTGATAGTGTAAACTTGTTCAACCACTCTGGAATGCAGTATGGCGGTTTCTCAAAAAACTGGGAATCAATCTCTCCAAGGATCCAGCAATACCACTACTAGGCATATACCCTAAAGATGTACATTCACACTCCAAAAGCATTAGCTGAACTATGTTCATAGCAGCATTATTCATAATAGCAAGAACCTAGATGCCCCTCAACTGAAGAATAGATTAAAACTGTGGTACATCTACACAATGAAGTACTACTCAGCAGTAAGAAAAAATTATATCCTAAAATTTGCAGGTAAATGGATGGATTTGGGGAATATCCTCCTGAGCAAGGTATTACAAACCCAGAAAGATAAGCAGGGGATGTACTCACTCATTGGTGGATACCCAAACTGCACACCACAACCACTGAACAGCTTGGGAAGTGAAGCACCTTGTACCAGCACCTTGGAGCCCATTCCCTCCAGAGGAACAGCTGACTCAGTCTTGATGTTGTGATGAGGAAAGTTGATTTGCCTAGAATTGATGCTAAACTAAGCCACCTTGGGACCTCGGGACCTCCTGCCCTTGCTGGGGAGTCGATGGTGAGAAGAGAGAATGACTGGGATGGCCAGGACGGGGAAGGGAATTTGAACAAGAAGATACATGGATAAAAAAATGAGACTTTATTCAAAAATTTAAAAAAAGGAAAGTTAAAACCGATATGGAAATAAATACATGTAGATATGATGGTTATTCTTTGAAAAAAAACATCATGTTTATGTATAGCCTGAACTACATAATATGAACTTATCTAAAAAATACTGGTGCTATAAATACTTGTCATATAGTTTAAAAAAAAGATAAGAATTTTTAAAAGCTAACACATAATTTTTTTCAATATATAAAGCATATCTCTTACTCTTTTAAAACAAAAGAAGAAAACAGGAAGTCAGATCTAGAAAAGCTAAAGCAAAATATCATAAGAATGAAAGGTAACTGAATATTAATAATAATTTTGTTGATCACAGTTTAGAGATATGATGTTAGTTACTATTCTCAGTTATATATATGTATACATATATAAAATTATTTAAAGTATAATTAAAATATAAATTATATCTTTAAATTAGTTCCCTTTCTTATATTTCTTCTTTTTTAACATTTCATATTAATTTTGTTAATTGACATTGTAATCTGTTGCCCAGAGCTGAAATTTCACAAATGTTAATTGAAGAACATTGTTTCAACAAAAATAAAATCCATACAACTCACATAATGTAAGCATTTAAGAAAAATAATTTATAATGTCAAAAGTTACAAAATGGCATATTTCCCTGTGGTAGAATGTTCTCTGTATGCTGTAAATAAAGGAGCTGTTTTGGCCTATGTGGGACACCTTCGAAATGGGTGGAGAATCAAAGGACAGACAGGTAGAAGGAGGGTGGAGTTATTCAGTCACCATCTGACCCCTGAGAAGAAGAAACATGTAAGAAATACAGGTGAGCCATGGGCTGGGATACGTGGCAGGTAGATTATGGAAATGGGTTGAATTAAGATGAAAGAGCTAGCTACTAATGCGCTTAAGACATGGACCAAACAGTATGAAGTTAATATAAGTGTTTGCTTCATTTCTTTGGGGCACAAAAGCCACCACGGGCCAGGTACAAACCTCTAGGTCCAAATGGGCCTGGGAAAACCTTCTACAACATTTCAGTATATGTGAACATTAAAAACAGCAACTTCTTTAAAGCATGTAGCTACATAAAATAAATATATATAACTGGTAGACAACATAAGACTATAGGTAGATCATTCACTTATGATGACTCCTATAATTTACAAAGTATATATTGACTGTTAAAATGGAAGTAATTCTAAGTACTAGTCAAACTTGTGTGTAGATCAACTAGAAACACAAGCCAAGTGAATTCAAACATGTGTGAAATATTATCCCATGAAGTTAATCATGTGAACGACCCTAGAAAACACCTCTTTGAGTACTTATTTGCTGATACGGAAGTGGAGATTCAGTAAATTTTGTTATAGTAAATTTACGTTACATTGTTTGTGCTTTGTATGTATATGACTTAGTATATATAAGTATATCATGTCTTTGAACGTACCCCACAAAGCCAAAAGAGCATGGGAGATCCCATGAGCAGGAGATACAGGTAATTGTGAATGTTGGGAACCTAGCTTAGGTCATTTTGAGGAGCAAAAAAGCACTGGTCCATCACACTAGCTCATGTTTATGCATACAACTTCATTGTCAAACAAAGTAGCACAATGTATGCAATAAATAAATCCTTGTTGAATAGTAAAAAATAAAAAAGTTTATAATTTCCAAAATGATTTCATTATTATAAGAAGTTTCGTTCTATGGCATATGAACATAGTAGATTTTTTATGTTGCTAGTTATCTATGACAAAGTATCTATTGAAATATGATAAATATAAATAATGAATATAATATGACATTTCAAAAGTTTAGAGATGAATAAATTACAAAATGAAATTGAATAATATTTGTTCATAAGTGAAAACACAAACCATATCACTAACAATAGTAGTTATTGTATAATAACAGTATTATAATATACAATAATTACATATTCATAATAGTCTGCTTAATAGCACCTTAAAGCAAATTGAAACTGAAATTTGCATTTATTTCCTAAATAATATTGAAGTTCTTGTCAAATTCATATTGTTTAGCATAAAGTGATTTATGAAAAACAGAGGAAGCACCAGAAGATGAATGCTATTTATAAGGAGTCACACCTATCAATGTAAATGATTTACAAGTGTTCTGCACAAGCACAAAAAGAAACTAAGCTTTTGTATGTAATATGTTGTTTGCATTTATCCTGACAGAATAAAAAGAAATGATCCGAGAATGTGTAAGTCACAAATCAACACCTTTCTGGGCTAGAATTCTCATTTGTGAGCAAGCACCTCTGTTGGCTCTGAGATGACCTTTCATACCTTTCACAGCTCTGTCTGACAATCTTTCAGTACTCTTCAAGACCAAGTCTGGCTTTCTTCATGCTGTAAAATCCCCTGCCTAGCTGTTTCAACCCCTAGTAAGAATAATGTGAAATGAGGAATTCATGTGATGTTGGAATCTGATTGCTGAATAAATGGGTCTCAGCTTCATTTATTAGTGGTAGTTTTGAGTTTAAAGAGGACATTGGCCACCAGTGCAAATTCTTCTACAACTACAGCTAATTTGGACATACTATACCTAACTAGTTCTAGAAGGCAGTACAAATATCTTCAAAAGTACCCACAGACAGAGAGAGGCTGGGGATGGCTTAGTAGGTAAGTGCTTGCTGTGAAGGCATGAGCTTGGATCCTGCACATACTCAAAAGTGGAGTGTTATAGTTCATGTCTGTGACCCCAGAACTGAAATGGACAGAGAGACAAGAAGATCTCAGGGGTTCACTGCCAGCCACTCTACCCGAAATAATGATCCCAGACTCAGTAAGAGCCCCTGCATCAGAAAATACGATGGGAAACAACAGAAAAAGATAACTAATGCTGATCTCTGTTCTCCACATACATACAGAAGGGCAAGTGTGAGCATGCACACACACACACACACACATACACACACACACACAGACACTACTCATTGATGTGGCTGTTTTATGATTATCAGATGGAAACTCAAAATGTGCAAGACATAGTTCTGGAGTCATTCCACCTATAAGTGTTATATACAGTGCCAAAAATTTCATGTGACTGATTTCCTCACAAACCCAAAATCTCTAAGAAAGGAAGCTGAGTGAATGCCAAGTTCCTGCTTTCCTTCATGATTTGGAAGGCATTTTCTACAATATAAAATGTAAATGAGACTTAAAAATACACCATCCTGCATCTCTCTTTATTAGACAAGAAAACCAATTTGACTCACATTCTTAGGAAACAGAACAAATAAATTGGATATTTGGACACTAACAATTTGACCAAGCTGCCTAGCAAACTAATGACAAAGCCAGCCAATGATTCAAAGGGAGTACAGAGTCCTCCCGTTAGCTGTAAGATATCTGCAATATTCTAATAATAATGACTGGTTTTAATTGTTTTCCATTTAATTTGAGAAAGTTCCTAGGGGTGCACTGATTAACAGTATCCACCATCTTAAGTAACCATTAACATAGTGGCATCTACTGTGTCCAACAGGGACTGGTGCTGAAAACTAAGTCCAACTAGAGATTCAGCAGAACTAAGGCTCTCAAGGCTATGTTTTTCTAGAGTCTTTTGCTGGTATCCTGTGATGCTGTTGCTTGGCTAGCTCAGGGCACAGAATCCAAGGCAAGGACAGAGAAAAATACTGAGTCATTCTCATCACTGTCACCAGATTTGCTCCGAGGAAGGAAGATTTCAGGACCAAATGGCTCTGTTGGCATAACAACCTTGATTTCAACCAAGCTAAGTTGTCTTCCTGGGAAGAAGAGGGGAAACATCTTGCCTGAGAGATGCATTCTTTGGACAGATGGATGCATTATGTTCAGTGCTGGGAGGAGTTCCAACACTGAGAGGGGAGAGTGAACACAGGGTTCCACCCCTAACAAAGATGCTATCTGCAGATGATACTTGCTAACAAAGGGTAAATTAAGTTTTTCCCTGTGGAAAAAATGGGTACATCAGCCACACTGCAGGGCAGGCTCCATGCTCAGAAATAGTTACCGAACACAAAATGCACTCCATGAATTTTTCTGGGCTTTTTGTTTTATTTTGCTTTGCTTGGCAGCTTTTGTCTAATTGCTCTTTGGCCTGTTCATTTTGATTTTCATTTTTGTGTTACTGTGGGGGTTTCTTTGCTTCTTGCTTTTTATTGGGGGGAGTGTTTTTTTTTTTACTCTTGTTTTTCTGTTTGTTTTTAAAGACAGAGAAAACATAAAATTGGGTGGATAGAGAAATGGGAGGATCTGGAAAAAGTTGGGAGGAGAAATCATGATCAAATTATATTATAATATATATAATATCAGATGTTATATATAATATAATAAGACCTTTTAATAATTAAAGTGAAAAATGTTTTAAAGTGTTCTATGAGAACAGAGTTTATAAAGCAGGACAGTGTGGGAAATTTTAGTACATACATGTACAGACTTCTGAATGCTTTTTATGTTTGATGAAATGCTGTAGACTTATTTGCTTTGGTACTTCTCACTGCTCCCATCAGCTTTAGCTCCATTTGATTGGTTTGATAATATTAATGTATAAATCTGTGTATAAGACACAGAGTTATATATTGGGTATGTAATATTGTAATAGTAAACAGTAAAATTAGACAATCCCTACTCCTATCATAAAAATAGGTGGTATTCAAATTATCATCAACAGAACATCAAACTCCAACCCTAACAACTACACTCAAAAGTGAAAGGCCTGATGCTATCAGATAATTCACTAACAGAATTTGATATCACTAAGGAAAACATGTTTGAGCTAAGATTTATCAAAATAATAGTAATATTCAAATGTGAATAAAAATGACATACCCTAAGTTAAACAAAAAGATAGCAGGCCCTATCTCCAACAAGAAAATTATCAAGGAATATTTGGTCATCTCTTTAACACACCATGATGGTATAAAACTTTACAAAGGCCCAGAAAAAGAACGGCCTTAGCCCATGAGGAAAAGAGAGGAGTGATAGGCATGTCTTCCATGCCAAAAATGCAAAGTGAAAGTGAACTGGTGTAACAGGGACCCTCACAAGTCAAGGCTCATGACTGGAAACTTGGTATTTTTATATCGCCTGTACTGGCCAAAGCATCTACAGACTCACTGGAATCTCTATTAAACCCTAATAGTATTCTTTACACAACTGAAAAAAAAGTCCTTAAATTCAAACGGAGTCACAGAAGGTCCGCACCAACCAAAATACCTTAAGTAAGAAGAACAAAACTGGAAATATCAAAGCATCTGATTATAAAATATGTTGTGAATGTGGAAATAATCTAGAAGAATACTATTTGAATTACATGTATATAAAGCAATGAAATTGAATAAAGAATCAAAAATTAATCCATGCATTTTTGCAACAACATACAATAGTCAAAAGAGAATCTCTTTGATAATTCTGTTAGGGGAAAATGAATATCTTCATGGAGAATGAAATAACTTGAAATGAGTTTAAGACTTATAGACTTAAACATAAGATCTGAAGCTATAAAGCTACTAGAAGAAAATAAAGAACAAATAAATCCTTATGCCTCTTGTTGTTTGAGTGTAAAATGTCTCCTGTGGGCTGAGGTGTCTGAACAGCAGGTTCCCAACTTGTCACATTATTTAGCAAGTTCTTCTGTGAGGTGGGACCTAACTAGAAGTTTGTCAGCAGGTCTGGCCTTAGGGTTTTATAGCCCATTTCACTTTCTGTCTTTTCTTTTTATAAGCCATCTAATCTCAATTCCTGACATTTCTCTACTTCCTGGTCCATCAAAATGTTAGCAAGAAGCCTCATGCTTTCACTCCCTCAGTTGTAATTTGTGCTGTATTTATGAACCATAAGGAAAAATAAATTATTTGTTACCTAAATTGCTTTTGTCAGGAATTTGGTCAAAACAATGAGAAAGAGATTTACTACTAAGAAGTAGGGTTATTACTATGCCTAGGGACAGCATAGTTATGTGGTTCAAAAGACTTTAGAAATGGCAACTAATACATATAGAAACATTTGGAATCTTCCCTAAGAGCAAGGACTCATGTAGAAGGCCTGGAATGATAAAGCAGAGAGTAATAGACCATTCTCATGAGAGTGTAGACCAGAACACCAATAGAATATACCATAGTGATGTCTGGTTCAGGGAGAAATATCCTATTAGGAATTGGACTGTGGCCATTGATATTATATTCTGGTGGGGAAAAAAATTAACAATAAAAACAGCTATAATCATTCTGTGACCTGAAAACTTTACCATAGATGAATTTAAAAGCAACATACTAATTTGTCTAATGATGATAATTTCAAAACTGTATAACTTACAAGCTGTGCCATCTATTCATTCACAGCATTTACTCAGAGTTAGAGAGAGAAGCGCTAATGGAAGAGAAAGAGAAAATGTGCAATTTCACTGAGAAATGAGTTGAATTTGAAGGCTGCATGTAGAGAAAGTGGCTTTGATTATTAAAGGATTAGCACCATTGAAGAGAAATGTGGAACATTATATCAAGGCAATGGGAAACACACCTCCAGATGGTCGTGGGTTCAGGCTATGTCGCAACATGGCAGTAGAGTATGGTACTCACACAGAGCCACTTTTTTAGGCATACAAGATTCAATAATGAGAAATCACAGAGACATCTAGCAATGGTCCAGAAAGTCACTGATACCCAACAGTAAGATCAAATTCCCTGCCCTATTTGTAGCTGTGACAGCTGCTGAAGAGACAGTGGTGATGCCACAAAACTAGAAATGTTAGAAACACGGGATGTCTGTCAAGAAACGCTACAGTCAAAAAGAAAACGCCATGCATACCAAAGGAACACAAGTCACTATCGGGAGATCTCCATGTGTGCTGGGACCCAGATGAGGCCACCAAAAGCCTTGAATGATAGATGTGTAAATACAAGGTCTGGGATTTACTCTGCTGGGTTTTTGTCTCACTTTAGTCCAATCTTTTCTCACTATGATCTCATTTCTCCCTTTTGAAAAAAAAATGGTTTATTATATATCATTGTATATTAGAAATATGATCATAGACAGTCACCTCTCCAGACTGTGTGGACCCCATGTCCAGAGCAGAGTGAGAAGTTAGCAGGGTCCAGCTCCTGGGCCTCCTGGGAAGTCTCATAGCAAAAGCCTGAGACACAGTCCTAGATTTAACCTTACGCCCAGTTCTGCCCTAAGATAAGGCTGGGAGAAAACTTGCCCAGCAATCCCTGGGAACACATAGCAGATGGCAGGGCCTTGTCTCCAAAGCAAGCTGCTTCATCACAGACAGACATCTCTGTGGCCGGTGCAGACCCCTTGTCCTCCGACCGCAGGGACCCGTGGTCTGACCAGAGTGAGAGATAGTGCAGACTCCGTGTCCAGAGCAGACAGAAGACACACAACCCCTGTAGACACAACTGACTAAGATCCAACTAAAACTTGACTAAAAGTGAACCAAGGAAGCCGTGGGCAGACGCCAGTACAAAGATATACATATCAATGTAAAGAACAACAAGGCAACACCAGAAGAAGCTGTTGGCTCTAAAATACCAAGACTTGAACAGAGCAAGGAAGAGGAAACAGAAGGAAACAACATTAAAAACACCTTTATGAAGATTATAGAAGTTTTAAAACAGGATATAAAAAACTCCCTTAAAGAAATAGAAGAAAATAAAAATAAAAAATTGGAAGAGATGAACAAATCCTTAAAAGAAAACCAAGAAAGAGGAACCAACAAATGAAAGAAGCATTCCAGGAACTAAAAACTGAAATAGAAGCAATAAAGAAGGCACAAAACAAGGCAAAGGAGGAAAAATGCAAATAGATCCAAACCTATCCCCCTGCACAAAACTCAAATCCAAGTAGATCAAAGACCTCAACATAAACCCAGCCACACTGAACTTGATAGAAAAGAAAGTAGGAAATACCCTCCAATGCATAGGCACAGGTGACCACTTCCTAAATATTAACACCAGTAACACAGACACTAAGAACAACAATCAATAAGTGGAATCTCCTAAAATTGAGAAGCTTCTGTAAGGCCAAAGACACAGTCATTAAGACAAAACAACAGCCTACAGAATGAGAAAAGATTTTCACCAATCCCCCAAGTGACAGAGGAATGATCTCTAAAATATACAGAGAACTCAAGAAACTAGAGACCCAAACCCTAAATAACCCACAAGCTCAGAAAGATAAGCAGGGGATGCAACTCACACATTAGTGGACTCTAAACAAACAAACAAACAAGAAAAAAGCAAAGCATGCCCAAGCTACAAACCACAACCACTGAACAGCTTGGGATCAGAAATACCCTGGACTGACTCCTAGGATCCCACTCCCCCTAGAGGAACACCTGACTCACTCTTGAGGGAGGGGGGAGAAAACTGGATCTGCCAGGAGTGGAGACTGAACTAAGGAATATTTGGTCAGCGGGACTATGGGACTGCCTGCAGCCTGCCCAGGGAGGGGATGGGGAGTTGTGGAGAAGAAAGAATAACCTGATGTGTTGGGAGGAAGAAAGGACCTTGAATAAGGATATACAAGGATAGAAAGTGTGACTTCTTTGTTAATAATAATAATAATAATAATAATAATAATAAAAGAAATATATGAAAGAAAAAAAAACAAAAAAATGGGTTTCAGAACTAAAAAGGGAATTCTCAGCAGAAGAATTACAAATGGCTGAAAGACACTTGAAAAAATGCTCAACACCTTTAGCCATCAGACAAATGCAAATCAAAACAACTCTGAGATACCACCTTACACCTGTCAGATTGGCTAAGATTAAAAACACAGATGACAGCCTATGCTGGAGAGGTTGCAGAGCGAGGAGAACACCCCTCCATTGTTGGTGCAAGTGTAAGCTTGTTCAGCTACTCAGGAATGCAGCATGGCAGTTTCTCAAAAAAACTGGGAATCAATCTCCCCAAGGATCCAGCAATACCACTCTTAGGCATATACCCTAAAAATGCAATTCACACCTCAAAAGCATTAGCTCAACTATGTTCATAGCAGCATTATTTGTAATAGCAAGAACCTAGATGCTCCTCAACTGAAGAATGGATTAACGAACTGTGGTACATCTACACAATGGAGTACTACTCAGCAGTAAGAAAAAATGATATCCTAAAATTTGCAGGCAACTGGATGAATTTGGAGAATATCCTCCTGCGTGAGTTATTACAAATCCAGAACGATAAGCACAGGATGTGCTCACTCATTAGTAGACTTTAAGCAAAACCATTGTTATTTCATTGGAAGATGATGGGTGAATAAAGTGATTTAAAATACACACAAAAGAAATATGTAACTTTGTTTTATTTTGCAGGGACTCAAAACTAATATAGCTGGATCTCACAAGAGACTTCGGACTTTTAAACGGTATTAGTACTGATAAAGTCTATTAGGACTTTTGAAATTAGAGTGGATGTGTTTTGCATCTTGAGCTGAAAATGAACCTATGATGTCTGGGGCAGAAGATCACAGTTTGAATGTGAAATGTATCCTACAAGATCATGTATTTGAATATCTAGTCTCTGACTACCAGCAGTGACTTTGCTGTTTGGAGAAACTTTAGGAATTGAAGCTAACCTGTAGGAAGCAGAACTTTGGAGCAGAACAGGTTCTATGTTTTAAAATCATTCCTATTTCATCTCCTGTCTCTTTCATAGACCCACCCCTGCAGCCCCTAGCTATCCATTCTTGCTATCATGTCTTCCCTCTCATGATGGACTCCACCCTCAAACCATGAGTCAAATAAGCCCTTCCTCCCCTAGGTTGTTTTTGTAAGGTATCTGGTCACAATGACGATAACAAAACCCTAATACAACATTGATCTTTGAGATAAGTTTTCTATATGATATCAAAAACAAAGAAAAAAAGCAAAAATAGTTCAATGAGATTGAGTAAAATTAAAAATTTCTGCACAGAAGGAATCATCAAGAGAGTAAAAAAGCAACTTATAAAATCAAGAAGAATATTTTCAAAACAAAATTAATGAGGACTAATTAATATTCAGAATACATTAAATACATATAGCCCAATAGCAAAAAAATAAATAAATTTTAAATGTGTTGAGAATCTAAATAGACATTTCTCAATAAAAACTTTGAAATAGAATATGAGTATATAAAAACAGCCTTAACACTGCTATCAAATTCATTAATAATTTATTATTATGGGTATCTGATATAATGATTAAAGAGCTGAATAACACACAGGTTTAAAAGCTTATTTTCACTCTGACAGTAATTAAATAAGTGTCATTGGAGTGCTCAGCCACAGGGAACATCTTTAACACTCCCATTCAATCCCTGCTGACAGTGTTCTGGAACACTCACCAAAGAGGCAGAAGATCGTAAGAGCCAGAGATCAGAAAGGATTTGGTCAAAACAGTGTCTTAAGGACACAGAAAGACCTTTGTCCTCATGAGTATACAGCAGTTGTGGCTGCCTGTTTAAGACCTGCATAAGATCAAGCCAATGAACACTCCAGTGTGGACCTGGGAGGAACTTATGTTGAGGAGTTATTGACAGTTGATAGCTTCCAAGGAGGAACAGTCAGTTTTATTTAAGAATACAACTACTGGTAGGCCAATCATGCTGCTTCGGATAGTCCCATACCCACAAGTGTATATGCAGCACATTGGGGGGGAAAGGTCCTGATTCACATCTCTATTGCTGTGATAAGCAGCATGACCAAAAGTCAACTTGACAAGGGAAAAAGATGTATCACTTTAGAGGAGCTAATGCAAGAAGTCAAAGAAAGAACCTCAGGATAGGAAATAAAGGAGAAATGTTGCTTCCTATGGCCTGCTAAGGTTGCTTTCCAGTAGGAACCAGGACCACTTGCTGACAGTGAATTGAGGTTTCCCTCACCAAACCTTAATCACGAAAATGCCCCCACCAACACACCCATAGACCAAACTGATGCGGACAATGATCAGCTGAGGTTCACCCTTCGCAGCTCTTTAGTTTAGGTCAAGTTAACAAGAACTAACCAGTGACAGATGGTGTTGAAGAGATGAAGCAAAATCTGATCAAAACACATTGTATGACATTCTCAAATAATGATAAAGACAATTCCTTTTAAAAAATACACTAATGTAGACTGTAATAAATACTGTCAACCATGGTCTTAATTTTTTTCTTTTTTTTATTATGAATAAAGTCACATTTTCTATCCATGTATATCTTTATTCAAGGTCTCTTCCCCCTCCTACCCCCTTCAGTCACTCTCTCTTCTCCACATCTCCCCATCTCCTCCCCAGCATGGGCAGGAGGTCCCAAGGTCCCAAAATTGCTCAGGTCAGCATCCACTCCTGGCAGATCCAGTTTCCTCACTCCAACACCAAGACTGAGTCAAGTGATCCTCTAGAGAGAGTGGGATCCAAGGTGTCAGTCCAAGGTGCTTCAGATCCCAAGCTGTTCAGTGGCTGTGGGTTTTTTTTTAATCAATAAGGTTATTAGATCTAAAGAACTGTTTCCCAGTATCACTCCTGGAACACATACCCATAAGCTCCTAAATGCTTCCAAAGACTGAGAGGCCACAGTCCAAGTCCTAAGATACAGACAAGAAAAATAGTATCTATGTAGCTAATATGAGAAACCAGCCTCTATTGTGACTTCTAACCCAGAGGAAGTTATTCACTGGGAGGTTGTTTGTCATATCTGAAATATCACTGTGAGGAACATTATTCAATGCATTTGACTAGTCTATTTAAAATTAAGAGACGTGTATTTTGCTGTTTCTAAAATCAAAAGAAAAATCACTAAATTAGACACTGAGCTACGTTTTATCAGTCTAAAACAGTAGACAGGATTGACACTGGAGTGCCTGAAAAATGAACTATTATTCTCTGAAGAGTTATAAAAAGAACAAAGATCACGTTTCTGCAGTCACAAAGCATAGGAACTAGGTAGTCATTTATAGAACCTTTCAACCCAGTTCTCACCTCTATATCTTTTGAACAAAGACAGTCCAAAAACTTTCCAAAAAAAATTAAATAAATAAAGGAAGAACCAGAGCTTCAAGGACCAGCAATATGCATGTATTTTTAATGGCATGACAAATGCTCACACAAAAATGAGTCAAATTAAGGAAAGGGTTTTAAAAATGTATAACTGTGAGCTATGGGAGAGATATGCTGTGTGGAAAGGCCATTATGCAGTCAGAAAGAACCAGCATGATTACTAATGGGATACTAATTGCCCTTGATAAGAGAAGAATCTGAGTAAGATAACTGATTCAGAGGAAGACTGGACGTGGCTTCCTTACCTCAGAAAGGAGACTCAACTGTGATAGCCAATAATATTGCCTGAGGATACTTGTAGTCTGAAGAGAAAAGCAAGTGGGAGAATTTCTTCCATCAGGACCCAAGTCCTTGCCTACCAGCTCAGTGATACATCACAGAAAACCAGGAGGTAGCCTCAAAGGTGCTAGGTAGAAACTGTGTGAACAAAGAGAGGGGGAAGGAAAACTAAAACTACATAATAGCATCCCAATATATTAAAATAGACAATCAATAAACTGGAATAATGAATTTCCCCCAAGCAATTGGAATGAAAGGTAAGGTGATCCAAAGTAGCTATTGACTAGGAATGGACAGGGGTTATTACCTTACTTATTCTATGACATAAATATATAGGTCACCCATCCTGGGGTGAAAAGGTTTGTTATACACTGTTTGTAGAAGAAAATGATGGGAAGAAAATCAAGTATCCAATAATTTAGGGTTAAAAAAGTGAAATGTGGTGTTATTGTCTGAATATGAAATGTTCCCTGAAGGCTCATGGGCTGAGCAACTGGCTCGTAGCTGGTAGTGCTGTTCTGGGAGCTATGGAAACTTTCGGAGGCTGACCCTATTCAGAAGAAATATGTCACAAAGGATAAACCTCTGAAGGCTATACCTGGTCCCCAGTTACTCCACTGGTGCCCACTGTATCTTCCATGAAGTAAAAGTTGTTCTTTCTCCACCGTAACCCCTGTTCCCATGTTGCTCTGCCCATACCACATGCATTGAGCCAAGCAAGCATGAACTAAACTCTCTAAACCATATGCCAGAATAAATGTTTCCTTTTCCAATTTGTTCTTTCAGGTACTTTGGTTAGAGTTACATAAAGTCACTGACACATGTATACAAGTACAGCAAAAAACTACATAGATACACAATATGGTTATAGGTTATATGTATATATATTCATGCATGTTAAGGTACATGCAAATCAACATCAAAATTTCAAAAGCATACACATGTATCTAAGGGTATACAATGTGCTGGAGGCTTCCATGCAAGAACAAATGCTTTTGAAAACAAACTGAAAGATGAAGCCAACCATTAAAAAAAAATAAAACTGAAAACGAGGTTTGAATGATTGCGAATAGCATTGCACCATAATGGAAGACCTACAGTTAGCTGGTCTCCCCAACCTGAGCCACTTAAGGTACAAACAAGAATGGAGATTAATCAGTCATAGTTTGCAATTAAAGGCTTCTTCCCTTCTATAAAATTTAAACTGAGAATAAATATATACACTTTTGGCAGAATTTCAATGTGGAAGACAAATTCTTATTCAACAACTAAACAGAAAAATATAATGAAGGAAAAACTCGTTCTCTTCATAAGTTTTTTCCACATCACATATTAGCAAATAGGAAAAATTACTTTGAGCTAACAGGGCATTAGCTCAAAATATCTGGAAATCTCAATTTGAATATTCAAGTTCTACATTCAAAAATAAAGTAAGTAATTATCTTCCTAAAAATCTATCCCTTTAAAAATATGTTTGATCTCTTTTCTTTCGTAAAGGTAGTGAAACTAACATTTTTTTTTAATCTAAGATTTTTTTTTTGTTCATTTTACATACCAACTACAGATCCCCCTCATCTTTCCTCCTGCTCCCCTGCAGCCGGCCATCATCATTACCTCCTCCAAAAGGGTAAGGCCTCCATGGGAGTCAGCAAAGTCTGGTACATTCAGTTGAGGCAGGTCCAAGCCCTCCCCCCTGTACCAAGGCTATGCAAGGTGTCCCTCCATAGATAATGGACTCCCAAAAGGTCGGCTCACAAACCAGGGATAAATCCTGATCCTGCTGCCAGGGGTCCCTTAAACAGACCAAGCTACACAACTGTCTCCCTTATGCAGAAGGCCCAATTTAGTCCCATGCAGGCTTTGCAACTGTCAGTATAAAGTTCTTGAGTTCCCATGAGCTTGATTCAGTTGTCTCTGAAGATCTCCCCATCATGATCTTGACCCATATGCTCAAATTATCCCTCCTCCCTCTCTTCAGCTGGCTCAGCCTGGTACTTGGCTGTGGATCTCTGCATCTGCTTCCACCAGTTACTGGATGAAGACCCCATGATGACAGGAAACTTACATTTCTTCTCCATTAGGCTTTTCTAAGCTTTCCACCAAGAAAAACTAACACAAACCCTGTGGTTTTCATAAAATATTTGTTCACTTAAAAAGTAAAAAACCATATCCCAGAGTAACTGAGCACTTCTCATTTGAAATATCTTTCATGATTATTTTGTTCACAATGATATGCTTTGCAGAATCAAATCTATTGCATATCCCTTCAGGAAGCTACAATGTGAATATTTAAAACCCTCAAGAGAGAAACTAGACATAGTATTAAAATGACAAGCCTTTCAGAATTTTGCTTAGAAATAATCTCACATATCATGGGAGTACCTTGGTGAGTTTGTGTCTGTGCTGCTGCCCAGAAGGGGAATTTTCCAGACTGACTGTGAAGTTCATCCCTGAAAACTGAAAGTAAATATATTTTGGCAAAAAAAATAATCTAAGAACAATAGCTTTCAATAATATTCTCTCTACTGGATTAGCTTTAATAATTGCTGCCACCACTTACTCTTAACTAATATCTAATGTTAATAAAAAATACAACAGATAGAAAAATAGATAATAACAATTTACTCAGTAAAATCAATCTGCTTGATTGAATGCTTGAACAAAACTGCCCTGAGAGTAGAGTCAAACCACTGGACCAATTGGGTCTGTGATTCTAACTTATATCATAACCAAGTTCAACATTACTACCAGCTTTCCATGCCAAAGGTTCTCCAGCCAATTCATTACTCTCAGTCAAATTCCCAAGCACAGTCTTGGGATCTTGCTTTTAATTTAACACATTGTTCTTTATTTAAAATAACTTCATGCCTCTACATTCCTCTGAGCTGTTTTCTGTTGAAGTTTATCCTTTCAAAAATTTTGAGGAATGTAAAGTACATATACTTCTATGACATGACCTTTGGCCTTCATAATCTTAGTCTACATAGAGTGTATATTCATCTTTATTGGTAAAATCATTATAGCAAATTGTTGGCTTAGATCCAGCTTACCACAAATGGGGATGTAAAAAAAAGCAATGGCTTCATGAAAACTGACAGACCAACACTGCCTCTCAGTTCTCTGAAGTAGTATGTGTAACTGTATGCTCTGTCCACCTTTATCAACAATCAGTGTGGCTCTATGCTCTGCCTGCCTTTATCCACAGCCAGGTATTCCAAACCACACTATGCCTTGAGTATGTTTCATGCTTTGCAAAGTGTTTATAACAATTATTCTATAGGTTCTTAATTAACTCTGAAAGTAGATAAAGCCTTTTCTATTGTCTTATTTGCTAGATAAAGAAAATAAGCAAGGATGAACTGAGCAATATTGGGACCTTGGGATCTTGGGACCTCCTGCCCATGCTGGGGATGGGATGGGGAGATGTGGAGAAGAGAGAATGACCTGATGTGGTGGGAGGAGGAAGGGACCTTGAATAAGGACATACAAGGATAGAAAATGTGATTTCTTTATTCATAATAAAAAAAGAAATAAGCAAGGAAACAAAATATATATTCATTTAACAAATCCACAGAGGAAAAAAATTAGAGGTATAATGTGAATAAAACTTGATCCATTCTTTCTGTGCATTTATGGAAAGAAAGAGGAAATGGGTACACATACAAACAAGAAAAGTTACCAAAAATAGTGTATCTATCTATCCTATATATCTTTTCTCCTTTACGAGCACCCAGGAAAGGAATTGAAATTTGGAAAGGTTAGCAATTAGCTGTAAATCTCTGAGCTGAAGATCATATATGAACCTTCGCTGTGTGATTCCAAAGCCTGACTTTCAGAATAATTATGGCATTAATAAATGCTATGCTCTGAACAAAGAATAGAACACAATGGGCTTCAAAGGTAAAATTATTATTTATACTTAGAGTCCAGTAGCCAAATGAATAAGATAACATGGAAAGTTGGGAATCTAGAGGGAAGGAAAGGAGCTTTTATCAGTGTAATAGGTAAAATTCTTTTTTTATATAAAATGGTTCCAGCCTAGAATTCTGTACTCTAATCTCTGGAGTCTATAAATATAGCAAGATACTTTCATCATGATTGGGCACATCCTACAGCTCAGCTGTCCCTAAGATATGAAGACTATCTGAGCAGGCAAGATGTGATATTTTGGTTCTGAGATGTAGAAGCTAGAAGGATTCCAAATTTGAGTAGGGCACATGTATCACCTCTGGAGTGACATGGGGGAACCTTATGAAAAGGAATGTGAGCTGCCTCTGGAAGCTGAAGGGGGCCTCTTACCCAGGCACTCAGTATTTCAATATAAACCACAAGGAACAGAATGTTCCAACAACCTGAGTAAGCTGGTGACAGATTCTCTCCAGAATCCTCTGTGAATAGAGCCTAGACACTTCAAGTTAGGCCTTTGCTACCCTAAGTTCAGAGCTCAACAGTCCCATTCAGACATTTACAACTGTGACTGGCAATGTGTTCACTTTGAATCTACTAAGTTCATGGTCACTTGTCATACAGCACTAGAAAACAACCATATCAGAGAAGCAACTCATTTTTTACTGGACTGGCTGTAAAAATCTCTGTAAGTTCCCAGGACTGGCAGAAATAAGAAAATGGTTTTTCACAAGAGCAGTAGGTAGAGTGTTGCATCAGGCACTCAGCACATCTTTGGCCTTCTCTACTCAATAGCTTCCAACAGAGCCTCTTCTAGAAGGCTCTCAGAAATCCAGAAAATCCACTCTTTCTATGATTGGTGGGCCCCACCAACCTTAGAATTAACAGTGTCCAGAGAAGAGGTCTTAGCTAATGTCTTCGGTGGTTGTGTATAAGTCCCTATGTTCCTTTGCTTTCGATAAAAGAATCCCAAGATGTCTTGCAGACTTCAGTAAGCTCCAGATGCCCATAGGTATAGCTGGTCTGATCATGAAAACTTCATTAGATTCTGTCTCTCCTCTGCTGTACTTTCCTACTCCTTCACGGTGCCTCCAAAATAAACCAATTGCATTTAAAACCTTGCTAGATGTCTGATTCTGAATCAACTCAGACTAAAGCCAAATAAAGGCAGAGAGACCTGAATGGTGGCAGGGACTGAGAAGAGGTATGCTAGAAAGTCAGAAGAAAAGAATGCAGAGAAGTGTGGAACACTCTTGGGGTCTTGAAGACCATTTCCAAAACTAAACTTTGTTACGGAGAATAATTAGTATCTTATTTCTTATTAACCAAGCTTGGGTTGTGTGCCCAGCTGAAAAATTCAAGTTTCTAATCTCCTTTGAAGACAAGGTAGCCCAAGAAATAAAGCAAAAACTTCTTTGTGCAGTTTTTTTTTAATATGTCCTTAAGTACATAGGAAACCATGGCAATAGCATTGTGAGTTCTAGAGCAGCCTGGGCTAGTCAGCAACACTCTCTTTAAACGACAAAGAGCAAACAAAAAAAAAAGATACTCCACACACCTCCTCCACCCCCAACTCCTCCTTTTCTGCTCACTGAGAAGCAAGTGTGGTATCTAAGGTCAACTGACCATGAGGAAGTGACTAGAGAAGCCACATAACATTGGTGACCCAGTAGAGCAACATCAGTAATGCTCACGTCAGATTTCTTGTCAGTGCTAGGAAGGTGTGGGACTTTCTCAAGCTATTGAAATCAACAGTACAGTTTCTAGTACTAGCTGATAAACACAAATCGTAACAGAGAAGGTGACAGGCCTGGAAGAGAACCCTCAAGTGATGATTTGATCTCTGATATATGAACAGAGTGGTTATTCCCCACTTGCTGTAAAGCTAGAGAAAAGCCACCATGATGTGTCATAGCATAGGTTAGGAACAGGGGCAAACCTACCAAGAAGTCTCAGGACATATCACATAGACATCCATAAGCCTTCCTGATCCTAGATCTGGAACTTCCACCCCAGCATCACATCACTTCCCATTTGCTTAGAAGAAGCCTCTTGTTTTTAAAGTCATTTCAAGTGGATTAATGAGATACTAAGGATTTGATGTTTGGTAGCCTCTGCATTAATTGATAATGCCAACAATGCAAACACCATTTCAACATCATGGAAAAATCTTTATCTAACCAAGCTTTACAATTCTTAATTATACTGAAAAGAACTCTACAATGACACCAACAAATTTTAAAAAATGATTTTTTATTACTGTCCTTAAAAATGTAAATATAAGTCATAATTTCTAATGAGTAAAGAGGTGTTCTACCACAAGATCATACTAACATCCCCACTGAAAGAGTTTCAGAAATGCATTAAATCTTGAAACACATCTTACATGCTGATAATAGATAGCTAGATGGATGGTAGAGTTTGTTATATCATTGTGGATTATCACAACAAAACAAAATGCCATTTCACTAACTCATGCTTAGAGAGCCGTTTTGCTGTATTAGTGTCATCAAATTAAACAAATGACTCGAGATCTTATCTTTTGGCTTGCTGCTTTCCCTAGTATATCTGTTTCTGTGGTTTAGAAAAATCTGATATGAAGAGGAAGGGGAAAACGAGCATAGAGGTTTTGTGCCACCCAGAGCAGATATCTGAAGTTCTTTCATATTAAAATATATTCATCAAATATATTGCCAGTAGGTTCAGAAGCATCTATGTAAATATGCTATCTATTGATCTAAAGGCATTTCTCATGTGTATGAGATCATTTGTACAAATGGCACTTGGACTAGCATAAACATACTTCTAGTCTGCCTCATATATTTATTCAGTTTAGAAATCCCAACAAGACTTTATTCTTTTTAACTTTGCAACATTAATATTGATATGCCAAGATGCAGTAATATTTCTGTTTTCATTCCTCTGTCCTGAGAAATTGTCTTAGCATTATATAAACTTTATTGCATTGTAACTTTGGGTGGCATCAGTAAGAAATGTCAGGGATACATTGATTTTAGAACTTCTAGAGAGCTGCCCCTGTTGGTTTTGTGTGTGAGAAAAGACACACATACTACAAATGCCACATGGAGAGTTTATTCAGGAGAGTTGCCAGGTGGGTACAGGAACAGAGAAACACAAGAGAGAAGAAGAGACGGACTGTAACATGGTGTCTCCCTTTAAGAGAGAGGGTAGGCATGGGTTTATGTAGCCACGCTTAGGAGAGTACCTTCCATATGCAGTGCACTAGAGCCATATTGGCTTCACCACATGACTGCTACATACCAGGAATTTTTGTTTTACCCAGCACCATGTTGGGTTCACCATGTGGAGTGTCAGGAATCCTTACAGCCCCTACCCCACAATTAAGAAAGTCTCCGTTACATAGGGGAATTCTCTAAGGTACAAGGAGCTGATAAAGTAAAGGGATGGAGGGAATCAAAGAACATTAAGAAGAAATTTGGGGAATAAAATCAAGTCTGAATTAAACTATATTAAATTTCTCTCAAATATTCAATTCCTTGAATATAAACTAATAACAATTTATATAAATTATTAGCAATACTCTACTAATTCATGGAGGGGAATAAAAACTACTATATTTAATTACAACCTATATTATTTTTTTAGAGGGGGATCCCATGATGAGAGAAGCTTAACTAAGAAGAAATGTGTTATTCACCAGGTTTGTTCTTCTTGCCTTAGCTCCAGACACTCATGTGTCCAGCTTGCTTTCTCAGCTACGTGTTGCCTTTGGTAGGTATCAGAATTGGACATCCTTACCTCACTGGGAAGTGCCCATGACCTGAGCACACCTTCCTCTTCCAAGAACATATGACTCTTCTCTTCACATAACAGACACCTATTCTAAATTTAACAGTTGGCAGAGGCCCAGAGCCTGGCAACCTGCCTGCCTCTTGCCTCCATCCATTTGTGTGGGTGGATGCTGTTGGAGAAAGCCTTACAAAGTGCCCCTGTGACCCAAAACATCAGAATTCACTAGGAACTTGTTAGAAATACAGACTTTCATAGTGTGCCACTGGTGTCTACTGGATCAAAAATAGGTATGTGCTCCCACAAACTGGGGTAGAGGCAGTCCTTCACATAACCCTGAGGTGGGCTCATATTGGCAAATTGCTCCTCTGAAGAATTTCATTATTTTCCAGGGTTTGTTATCAGATAGAAAATTATCTCTGTAAAGCAAAACAAATATACTAGTATACACTAACAATAGCTGTGACTAGTGAGGGATGTGCCCAGGCCTGGTATGGTGTGAAGTTTTGTACAGGTTTTAGAATCAATGACTACTCACATGAGCATGTATTCCTAATATTATTCTCACATTCATACAATGAAATGAAGAGATTATGTTGTTCACCAGATGTAAAAGAGAGAAGCAGAGTAGAACACAGGTGGTCCCTTCCAGAGATGGGCTCTCACGTCTTTGTTTCATGGTCTCTGAATAGTTTGTGGTCTTCAAATTTGTATTAAAATTTATAGAAAGGGGGAGGGCTCTGAAACCCCATCCCCATCCAAAGCACAGTCAAAGGTGAACAGATCCCAACTCCTGGGCCACAGTCCAAAGAATTCCTGTCCAGGATCAGGCTCACACACAAGGGTCTTTTCTCAGACTCATCCCAGCAAAAGGGTGGGCCCCAACTCCAGGGTGAATTGCGTCATCAGACAAGGACTGAGGGCTTTGAAACTTCATGCCCATCCAGGGCAGGGTAAAAGATTGAACAGACCCCTTTCTCAGAGCAGACAGAAGATGCATAAGCCCTCTAGTCACAACTGACTAGGAGCTGACTAATTGTGAACCACTGAAGCCATGGTAAGATGCCAGTGCAAGAATACATACAGCAATATAAACAACAAGAAGGCAACACCAGAAGAAACTGATGGTTCTACAACTCTAAGACCTGAACAGAGCAATGAAGAGGAATCAGAAGGAAACAACAGCAAAAACACCTTTATAAAGCTTATTGAAGCTTTTAAAGATGATATAAGAAAAATCTCTTAAAGAAATAGGAGAAAATACAAACAAAAATTGGAAGAGATGAACAAATCCTTGAAAGAAAACCAAGAAAAGGAAAAAAAAATAAATAAAAGAAACATTCCAAGAACTAAAAACTGAAATACAAGCAATAACAAGGCACAAAATGAGGCAAAGGAGGAAATAGAAATCATGAAGAAAAGAGCTGAAAGTACAGACACAATCATAACCAACAAAATCCAAGAGATAGAAGAGAGATTCTCTGGAGTGGAAGATTCAATAGCAGAAATAGATATATCAGTCAAAAAAACACTAAAACTAATAAATTCATAACACAAAATGTTCAGGAAATTTGGAACACCATGAAAACACCTAACCTGAGAATAAGAGGAATAGAAGAAGGAGAAGAATTTCAGCTCAAAGGCACAGATAATGTATTCAATAAAATCATAGAAGAAAACTTTCCCAACTTAAAGAAAGAAATGCCTATAAAGATACAAGAAGCTCACAGAACACCAAACAGATATGACCCCCAAAAAAAAGTCAGCACGTCACATAATAATCAAGCCACAAAACATACAGAACAAAGAAAAAATTTTAAGAGCTGCAAAAGAAAAGGGCCAACTTACATATAAAGGCAGACCCATCAGAATAACACCTGACTTTTCAAACAATGAGAGTAAGAAGGTCTTGGTCAGAAGTTATACAGACATTGAAAGAGCATGGCTGCCAACCTAGGCTACTGTACCGAGCAAAATTATCAATCACCATAGATGGAGTAAGCAAGATATTTCATGACAAGGTCAGACTTAAACAAAACCTAAATATAAATCCGGCCCTTCAGAAAGCATTAGAGGGAAAACTCCAACCTAAGGATCCCGGATATACCCATGAAACCACAAACAATCAATAACACCACAGAAGAAAAACCCAGAGAAAAGAAATACATACAACACACCACAAAAAATAACAGGAAATATCAATCAGTAGTCACTGATATCCCTTAATATCAATGGACTCAATTCACCTATAAAAAGACACACACTAACAAAATGTTTCCAAAATCAGAAGCCATCCTTCTGCTGCATACAAGAAACATACATCAACCTTAAAGATAGACACAGGCTCAGAGTAAAGGGTTGGGAAAAGATTTTCCAGTCAAATGGCCCTAAGAAAAAGCTGGGGTTGTCATCCTAATATCTAACAAAGTAGACTTTAAGCTAAAAGTATTTAAAAGGGACCAAGATGGACATTACTTATTCATCGCAGGAAAAATTGGTCAAGAGGAGATTTCAATCCTGAATATTTATCCCCCTAATATGAAGGCACCTACTTATGCAAAAGAAACACTGCTAAACCTCAAATCCCACATCCACACTCACACCCTAATAGTGAGAGACTTTATTACCCCACATTTACCTTTGGATAGGTCAATCAGACAGAGACACAACAGAGAAATAAGGAGTCTAAAAGAGGTTATGATGCAAATGGATTTAATAGATATTTACAGAAGCTTCTACCTAAAAGCAAAGGAATATACATATTTCTCAGCATCACATGTAACTTTTTCTAAAATTGATCAAATAATAGGTCATAAATATCAATAGATACAAAAAATGGAAATAATGTCTTGTATCATATCAGACCACCAGGACCGAAGTTAGAGTTCAACAGCACCGAAAACCACAGAAAGCCTACCAACTCATGGAAACTAAACATCACTCAGCTGAACCATCTCTGGGTCAAGGAAGAAATTAAGAAAGAAATCAAAGACTTCCTAGAATTTAACGATAATAAATTCATGATGTACCAAAACTTGAGCGACACAATGAAGGCAGTCTTGATGGGAAAATTCTTAGCACTAGATGCCTATATGAAAAACCTAGAGAAATCCCACACTAGAGAACTAACAGCGCAGCTGAAAGCCTTAGAACAATTAGAAGCAAACTTACCTAGAAAGGAGTAAATGTCAGGAAATAATCAAACTTAGAGCTGAAATCAATACAATTAAAACAAAAAGAACAATACAAAGAATCAATGAATCAAAAAGTTGGTTCTTTGAGAAAGTAAACAAGATAGATAAACCCTTATCCAAACTAACCAAAGAGCAGAGACAGAGTATCCAAATCAACAAAATTAGAAACAAAAAGGGGACATAACAACAGATGCCCAGGAAATCCAGAGAATTACCAGGTCATACTTTGAAAATCTATACTCCACTAAAATGGAAAACCTAGAAGAAATGGACAGCTTCTTGGACAGGTACCATTTATGAGAATTAAATCAAAATCAGATTAAATACCTAAATAGACCTATAACCATAAAGGAAATTGAAGTTGTCATTAAAAGCCTCCCAAGTAAAAAAGAAAAAAACACAGGTCCAGATGGTTTCAGTGCAGAGTTCTTCCAGACATTCGAGATGAGCTATTACCAATACTCCTCAAACTGTTTCACATAATAGAAATTAAAGAATATTGCCAAACTCTTTTTTTATGAGGCCACAATTACCCTAATACCCAAGCCATTCAAAGACATAAAAAAGAAGGAGAATCACAGACCAATTTTCCACATGAATATTGATGCTAAAATTCTCAACAAAGTTCTGGCAAGCCATATACAACAATATATAAAAAGTATCATCCTTCATGATCAAGTAGGTTTCATCCCAGAAGTGCCGGGATGGTTCAACATATGAAAAACCATAAATGTCATCTATCATATAAAAAACTGAAGGGAAAAAAACATTATCATATCCTTAGATGCTGAAAAAGCCTTTGACAAAATCCAACACTCCTTTATGGTAAAATTCCTGGAGAGATCAGGAATACAGGGAAAATATCTAAATATAATACAGGCAATTTACAAGAAGCTAAAAGCCAGCATCAAACTTAATGGAGAAAAACGCAAAGCAATCTCACTAAAATCAGGAACTAGACAAGGATGTCCTCTCTCCCTTATTTATTCAATATAGTTCTCAAAGTTCTAGCTAAAGCAATAAGAGAAAGAAAGGAGATTAAGGGGATAAATTGGAAAAGAAGAAGTGAAACTACCTCTATTTGCAGATGATATGATTGTGTACCTAAGTGATCCACAAAATTCTACCAAGGAACTTCTACAACTGATAAACATCTTCAGCAATGTAGCAGGATACAAGATTAATTCAAAGAAATCAGTAGCCCTTCTATACACTAAAGATAAAAGGGCCAAAAAAGAAATAAAGGAAACATCATTCTTTATAATAGCTGCAAATACCATTAAATACCTTGGAGTAAGTATAACCAAAGAAGTAACAGATCTATTTGACAAAAATTTTAAATCACTGAAGATAGAAATTGAAGAGGATATCAGAAAATGGAAAGACCTCCCATGTTCCTGGAGAGATAGGATCAACATAGTAAAAAATTGTAATCCTACCACAAACAATCTACAGATTGAATGTACTTCTCATCAAAATCCCAACACAATGTTTTTTATCAGACCTTGAAAGAACAATACTCAATTTCATTTTGAATAACAGGAAAGCCAGGATTTCTGAAATAATTTTGCTCAACAAAAGAACCTCAGGAGGCATCACCATCCCCAACTTCAAGTTATACTATAGAGCTACAGTAATAAAAACAGCCTGGTACTGGCATAAAAACAGACTTGTGGATCAATGAAATCGAATTGAAGATCCCAACGTAAACCCAAAAACCTATGTACACCTGATATTTGACAAAGAGACCCAAAATACTCAGTGGAAAAATGATAGTATCCTTAACAAATGCTGTTGGCATAGCTGGATGGTGGTGTGTAGAAACATGCAAATAGTTCCAAGCCTTTCACCCTGCAAAAAACTCATATCCAAGTGGATCAAAGACCTCAACATAAACCCAGCCACATTTAACCTGATGGAAAAGAAAGTGGGAAATATCCTCCAATGCATTGGCACAGGTAACTACTTCCTAAATATAACATCAGTGGCACAGACAATAAGAACTACAATTAATAAGTGGGACCTCTTGAAACTGGGAAGCTTCTGTAAAGCCAAGGACATAGTCAATAAGACAAAATGACAGCCTACACAATGGGAAAAGATTTTTCACCAACCCTATAAGTCATAGAGGACTGATCTCTAAAAATATATAGAGAACTCAAGAAACTAGGACCCAAACTTGGAATAACCCAACCAAAAAATGGGATTCAGAACTAAAAAAGGAATTCTTAGCAGAAGAATTACAAATGGCTGAAAGGCACTTGAAAAAGTGCTCAACATCTTTAGTCATCAGAGAAATGCAAATCAAAACAACTTTGAGATACCACCTTATACCTGTCAGATTGGCTAAGATAAAAGACACAGATGACAGCCTATGCTGGAGAGTTTGTGGAACAAGGGGAACACTCCTCCATTTTTTGTGGGAGTGTAAGCTTGTTCAGCCACTCTGGAATGCAGTATGATGGTTTCTCAGAAAACTGGGAATCAGTCTCCCCAATGAATAAGCAATATCACATCTGGGCATATACCATTAAGATGCGCATTCACACTCTGAAGTCATTAGCTCAACTATGTTCATAGCAGCATTATTTGTAATAGCAAGAACCTGGAAACAACCTAGATGTCCCTCAACTGAAGAATGGATTAACAAACTGTGGTACATCTACACAATGGAGTACTACTCAGCAGTAAGAAAAAATGATATCCTAAAATTTGCAGACAAATGAATGGATTTGGAGAATATCCTCCTGATCAAGGTATCACAAAAGAAGAAAGATAAGCAGGGTGGCACTCTTGTTACATCACCATGCTCGGTGGATGTCAGTGACAAGGGTCCATTGTGAGTTTATTCAGATAGAACACCTAAATAGGATTGGCAGGAGTTACGAAGAATGGAAAAAATGAAGTAATAGCTACCACACCTTAGTCCACTGACTGAATCGGTTTTTAAAAACTAAAGCACTCCAACAACTATCTGAGAATTTATATGAGGAAGGGGAAGGAGCTAATTAACAAATTCAAAAAGCCTCAGATTACCAAGAAAAGATAATGACTCAAGAAATTTTAACTTACAAATTTCACATATCTGTAAAGTTTATATCCCACCCTTCTTGGAATGGTTCTGTTTTAAATAATGATACACAGTTACCATAAAATAATTTTTACTTTTAACTTTCTGATTAATGGCTGTTGGATTTTTATGACATGAAAAATTGACATGACCCCTTGATTTACCTACTTGTCAACCGGGTTTTTATCGCGATATAAACCCGCTGTGAGATATGTTTTAAGTGAGGTTTATTTTGTGAGAATCACTTACAAAACAGAGAAGGCTTTAAGAGAAACTGAAGAGATAAAGTTGCAAAGCGCCACACCACCTCCCGCTGCCGGCCCGGCAACGCCTACCCTCAGAAGCCTCATCATCAGTCTGAAAACCTGCGCAACCGGTCTGGAACTCTCGCGAGAGAATGCCGATTTCCTGTCCTGGTCCTCTCCCTCAGAGGTCTACTTCCAAGATCCTTTCCAGTCCACCACGCCCCTTTTGTCTCCAGCTTTCTGACGTGATCCATTCACATGTATAGTTTCTGATTTCCCGCTACATCTCCCCATTTTGTCTAAATAGGAAGGTTCTAAACTAGATATAAAACTACATACTATAGGGATCATCATAAAACAGTGTCTGGGAAAGAGAAAGGTACTAACATAAGTGAGGTCAAACTACCAATAACAAACAACAACTACAAAGTGCAATTTAATATCTAAAATGTTGATACGAGAAAATGCACAGGGATTGTTTTAAGCCTGTTTATCTTAAACAATAGAGTTTTAAGACTTGAGTGTCTTTGCTGGAATGTGAAGTAATAACAACCTTAACTATCTAATTTTTAACACCGTCAAGACCTGAGAAGGAAAATATATACCTAAAGTTGGAAGCATGAAGTAACTTCCAGAATTTAGGAGAAGACAACGACAGTTAACTACTTGGACAGTTATCCACAATTATCGCGGTATAAACCCACCATAAAATATGTTTTAAATAAAGTTTATTTTATAAAAATCACTTACAAAACAAAAAAAAATTTTAAAAAGATAAAGTTACAATGTGCCACACCGCCGAACTCTCCTGCCACCGGCCCGGCACCGCCTATCCCCAAAAGCCCCGTCATCAGTCTAAAAACCCACACAACCAGTCCAAAACTCTCACAAAAAAATGCCAGCTTCTTGTCCTGGTCCTCTCCCTCAAAAGACTACTTTCCAGATCCTTTCTAGTCCACCATGCCCCTTTTGTCTCCAACTTTCTGACGCGATCCATTTACATGATTTCCCACTACAGGTTTTGTCTTAGCTAGGGTTTCTACTGCTGTGAAGTGACACCATGACCACAGCAACCCTTATAAGAAAATCCTTTAATTGGGGTGGCTTTCTTATAGTTTCAGAAATTCCATCCATTGTCATTGTGATGGAGTGGATAATACTGTGCAGGCAGACATAGCTGAGTCCTACCTTTTGCAGGCAACAGAAGGTTAACTCAGAAACTGGACAGTATTCTGAGCTTAGGAAACCTCAAAGCAGGTGCCCACACAGACAGATTTTCTTCAACAAGGCCATAATCACTCCAAAAAGCCACACCTCTTAAAAGTGCTACTTGTTATGAGATTATGGGGCCAATTACATGCAAACTATCACACATTAATAAGAAAATAACTATTTTCTAGAATAGATTTGTATGTGTACTGGGGGTGGGTAGGGTTGTTAATAGGAAGGATCAGGTTTGGAGAGGGAGAAATTAGTGAAATTGGGGGGTTGGGAGGAGGTGAAAACTTAGTGCAAGGGAAATTCCATGGAACCTAAGCGAGCAACCCTGACAATGACTCCCAGTAGATGAGAACATAGAGCCTGAACCGGCCATCTTTTGTAACTAGCCAAGGCCTCTAGTGGAGGGACTGAGACACCAAAGCCAGCCACAAAACCCTCTACCTATTGCTTGTCCTGCCTGTAGAGTGTTCTTGGACCAGAGCCTCACAAAATCCTCATCAAAGGGATCAGAGAAACTTCATGTAACAACCAATGGAAGCAGATGCAGAGTCCCACCACCAAATATTAGATAGAATTTGGGGAGTCTTGTGGAGGAGTGGGAGGAAAAGAGAACCAGAGGAGTCAGAGATGCCATAAGAACACAGCCCACAGAATCAACTAACTGACTGGTATTCATGGGGGCTCACAGAGATCAAAGAGCCTACAGGCATGTGACCTAGGTCCTCTGTATATATGTTATAACCAAGTAGTTTGGTGTTCTTGTGGGATTCCTAGCAGTGGGGAAAGGGCTCTCTCTGACTTGTCCAGCCTTGATGTGTTGGTATGTGCCTAGTCTTACTGTAGCTTGTTATACTGTGTTTGGTTGATGTCCCTGAGAGGCCTCATCCTTTCTAAGAGGAAGTAAAAGGGAAATAGATCTGAGGGAGAGGGTGAAAGGGAAAAACTGAAGAGAATAACAAAATAAAAATTAAAAATAAATAAAATACTTATTTTCAAATTTTATAAGAAGAGGGTTGGGGATATGGTTCAGCCAGGAAAGTACATGCTGCAAAACCATGAGGACCGGCCTTTGGATCCTCAAGTCCCTATTAAAAGCCTAGTGTAGTGTTGCATTCCTATAATCCCAGTGCTGGAGAAGAGAAACAGGAGGTTACACTCACTGGCCACCAATCCAGATTAGCGAAAACCTAAGGTGGAAGTGACTGAGGCTAACCCTTGACATCAACCTCTGCCCCCAACATACAGATGTACACATGCATGCATACACACACACACACACACACACACAACATATACAATGCTTGAGTTCTATTTCCTTAAAAGGAGAAATTTTGAAATTTTTTTCAATGACCTATTTACTTTTCTGATCAAGTTGCATTATTCAGTGAGCATTCTTCCTATGCTTTAACATCTTATTCTACTCTGAAAAAGACTGTGAATCACATGAAACAAAGAATAAGTGTTAATTGGTAACGCACTGGACAGATAAGCAACTTGTCACAAAAAAAAAACCTAAAACCCAACAACCCTTTAGAAAAAGACTGTTTCATTTAATTTGCAACACACAGATGAAAACAATTAATAAATGCAAGCGGAGAGAGTGCTTAAACAGGACTTGCCCTACAATCAAATGTGACCCTAAGTGTCATTATAGAACCTTCATCCAATAATGGATAGAGGCAGAAGCAGAGATCCATAGCTAAGGACCAGGTCAAGCTCCTGGTCCAGCTAAAGACAGAGAAAGGAGAGAGTATATGAGCAAAGGGCTCAGGATCATGAGGAGGAGACCCACAGAGATGGCTGACCTGAGCTATTGGAACCTCATGGACTCTGAAATGACAGCTGAATAATCTTCATAGAAAGGAACTAAACCCTCCAAAGATAGACAACAGTCAAACTGCATGTTCAGGCTCTCTGCGGCGTCCCTGCACACTCTGGAGCAGGGGGCAGCTGAACTCTGCACCTGGCCACACCCACAGCTCCTGCTGCTGCTGAGGGTATCTGCAAGGATCCCTACTGCGACCCCGAACTGAGTGAACTGAGCAAACCAACTGCAGGGGTCTCTGGGGGGCAGATTCGAACCCTGACCAGAGGTGAGGAGGGTTTGGCAGGCCTCAGCGCCTGTATCCTGGCCTGGGAGGGAGAGTTGAGCTCCCATTGCTTCCGGTTCCGCCACCGGGACCGGTGCTCTCTGCAGCATCCCAGCACACTCTGGAGCAGGGGGCAGCTGAACTCTGCACCTGGCCACACCCACAGCTCCTGCTGCTGAGGGAATCTGCAAGGATCCCTACTGCGACCCCAAACTGAGTGAACTGAGCAAACCAACTACAGGAGTCTCTGAAAGACAGAATCAAACCCTGACCAGAGAGGTGACAGGAGACACACAAACCAAAGTGCCACAACTGACCAGGACCCATCTAATCGTGAACCACTGAACCCATGGGCAAACGTCAGTGCAAGAAATTACATAATAATACAAAGGGCAATATGGTAACTCCAGAAGAGAGTGGCGATCTTACAAATACAAGACCT